>JAQQSV010000825.1:0-45946 GCA_028646515.1 Pseudochirops corinnae
TTTCTTTCTTTCTTTCTTTCTTTCTTTCTTTCTTTCTTTCTTTCTTTCTTTCTTTCTTTTCCAAAGAAACCTGAGTAAAACAGGTTTAACATGGTCTTTTCCTAACAATACTTCTTATTTATATAAGGGATTGCTTTCTTTCCCCACTCCAATTCTCCTATTTGGAACACCAAAAGATCTTTTTGAAGTATAGTCAGTCAGTTTCTAATGAGAGTGTTTACAAAGAAATTTATTTAATGAAATGACTAATCAATTTTGATGAATAAACAGACACACAAAACAATTGCTTCAGCTGATGAAAGAAATTCTCTTCAAGTAAGACTTTATATCACTAACAGAACCTCATCTCCATGGAGACATGTTAATTTTTAAACTAATCAGAATACGAATGGGTGCCTCTGTCTAGCAGATTCTATGGGATTGCTTGAAGGATGGGGAGTTGAAAGGTGGCATAAATGTATTTGTGGGTGTGTGGGTGTGTGGGTGTGATAAGAGTAATGGGCCCAACAGGAAAGTCAAATGGATGGAATGTTCATACTTTTATTTGAATGTCTTTGCATTCTGATGTATTTCGGAGCCATTTTCATGGATCTCACTGCCCACTATATAGTTTAGAGGGAAATTCGGAGTAATATTGAACTAAAGCAAAGCCAGAGACTTCTATTCCTGGAGATTGCAGAGACCAAAATCATTGCTTCACTCATAACTATGTAAAACCCCAGAAATAAAACAAACATAAACAATGTAGAGACTAAGCCAGAGGAATTAAATTGAATTGAAACATAAATTGTGTCAGAAAAGACTTTAAACCCCTTGATATCAGAAGAATGAAAATAACTTCTCTTCATTTTTGCTTTTCCTGCTACAAGCAGTATAGTGCTCGTATTCTTTCTTTTTTTGGCAGTGGGGGGTGGGAGGAATGGGGTCCTGGGTGTGGAAACTCCATTGTTACAGATCAGCAACTTGTTTGAAAATTAACAGTCTTAGAGAAATACCTGGGGAACTGAGAAGTTAAGCAATTTTCGCACACAGTCACTCAATTAATATGAATTTGCGACTTCCTGACTCTGAAGAAGGTCTGTCTACTTTGACCGTATATACAGTAAACATTTAACAAATGTTTACTAAAGTAAATTGAACAAGAAATTTTAATAACGATCAACACTGAACTTCAAGCTGAAGGTACATCTCTTTTCCTCAATTAAAGTCAGTCTCGGGATATTAGCCACTTCTACCTCCCCACCTAACTATCTATGGTAAGTATGAGACTTAATGCATGTGTGTGTGTGTGTGTGTGTGTGTGTGTGTGTGTGTGTGTGTGTGTATACACACACATACATATATATGTATGTAGCTGTGTATACAATATATATAATACACATATATACAGATAGATATAATAGTTAAATCTGATAAGTATTTCAAATCAGGTTTCTGCGTCATTGCTTGGCCTACATTTCTCTCTAGAACCTACCATGACAAACGAAGAGATCAGTTAGGACTTTTTGGGACAACTTTATGAGGAACTGACACTAAAAACTAAGGCCTTGTTAAGGCATGTAAAATTAAATAAATATCAATTAAATAAAGATATATTATGAAACTACTATGTTCAAGGCATTCTGCCAGAGCCTATGATAATTCTTTTTTTGTGTTATACTTTGTATGTGGAAAAGTTCATTTTATTTGGCATTGATTATGTTCAGAATAAAATAAAATAAAAATTTCAGAAAAATAATGCAAACTAAGACTTGCCATTTCATTAAAATCCTCTTTATTCATTGTACTTTGTATATGGAAAAACTCATTTTATTTTCTGCTAAGGTCATTAAAAATATAAAATTTTTATTGAAATAAAGAGAATTTATGATAACCCTGGTAGCTCCCACTGATATACTCTGTATACCTGCTATGTCTGTTAATTTTTTAGTAGCTCTTGACAAAGAAAGGAAGAAAACAATCATTTCTTAAATACCTACTATGCTCTAGGCACTGTGCTAAGTATATACATATGTGTGTGTGTGTGTGTGTGTGTGTGTGTGTGTATTTCATTTGGTTTTCACAGCGATCCTATGAGATAGGTGCTATTATCATCATCCCTGTTTTACAGTAAAGGAAACTGAGGCAGACCAAGTTAAGTAACTTGTTCAGGATCACAAAGCTACTAAGTGTTTAAAGCTGGATTTGAACACAAGTCTTTTTGATTTCAGGTGCGGCATTCTATAATAATGATCTGTCTTCCCTGCCCTTTGACTACTTTTGTATAATAGAGTTAGAGATTCAACAATGGTTTTTAAAGATCATATGGTCCGGTGCTTGAATTTAACATAGGAGAAAATTGAGGAAATCATTTGCCCAAGGTAACATACCAAGTTAATCACAGAACAAGCACCAGAAACCAGTTTTCCTGATTCCCAGTGCAGATATTCTTTCCACAATAATAATAATAGCATGTATATGTGTGTATATCTATCTATCTATATCTATATCTATCTATCTATCTATCTATCTATCTATCTATCTATAGTGCTTTCAAATTTTTTTGTTTTGTTTTGTTTTTTTGCTTTTTGGAGGGCAATTGAGGTTAAGTGACTTGCCCAAGGTCACACAGCTAGTTTTGTATTAAGTGTTGGAAGCCAAATTTGAACTCAGGTCCTCCTGACTCCAGGGCTGGTGCTCTATTCAGTATGCCACCTAGCCCCCCTGCTTTCAAGTTTACAGTTTATTATATCAATTGATCTTCACAATAATCCTATGAGGTAAGTGTTATTATTGTACCCATTTCACAGATGGGAAAAACTGAAATTAGGAGAAATTAAGTGGCCTGCCCAAGACTACACAGCTAATGAGTATCTGAGACAGGATTTTAAATCAGGTCTTATTAACTCCAAGTTCACTCTACTGTGCCACTAGCTGTGCTAACTGTACAAAGGAAAGATCCCTACAAAATACTACAAATTATTCAGGCTTTTTCTGTTGTTTTTTGTTAATGAATAAAGTATTTCCTTTCTTTAATTAGTCAGACTAATCCAATATTATTAGCACACACCAACTGTGTGGTTTACCTTACTAAATTATTTCCAGAAAAGGTACACAGAGACTTTTGGGACTTCTTTAGGAAATAAAGAATAATGTCAAAATCAGACATAGTTAAGTCTTTAATTTACAAAAATGTAAAAAGCTATTGTTTAAAACTGACAAAATTGAAATCTATGGAATAAATGCCAATTGAGGAATGGCTGAGCAAGTTGTGATATATAAGTGTTATGGAATATAATTGTGCGATAAGAAATAAAGAGCACTTGGCTTCAGGAAAACCTAAGAAGACGTATATGAACTGATACAAAGGGAATTGAGCAGAAACAGCAGTATTGTAATGATGATCAACTGCAAAAGATTTATCTATTCTAACCAAGATAATTCCAAAGGACTCATGATGAAAAATACAATCTACCTTGAGACAGAACTGATGAACTCTGAGTACAGAATGAAGCATACTTTTTCCTCTTCTTTTTCTTTGTTTGTTTGTTTCTTTCTTTCTTTCTTTCTTTCTTTTGCCTTTTGGAGGGCGGTTGGGGTTAAGCGACTTGCCCAAGGTCACATGGCTAGTAAGTATTAAGTGTCTGAGGTTGGATTTGAACTCAGGTCCTCCTGACTTCAGGGCTGGTGCTCTATTCACTGCACCACCTAGCCGTCACCCTTATTTTTCTTCCTTTAAAAAATTTTTGTAACATGGCTAATATGGAAATATGTTTTGCATGATTTCACATCTATAAATGTTATCATATTTCTTGCTTTCTCAATATGTAGAAGGGAAAAAATATTTAAAATAGCACAATTATTTGTCAGGTTTCCCTGACTTGAATTTAAAACTCTAAAGTTTTCCAATTTATATACATTTCAACCTTTTATTTTTACAAAGGCATTTGGCCACATGGACAGACCTCTAAAGCTTTGATATCTGGATTTGTTTCCTTGGCCCATCACAGAAGGCCACACAACATAGTGGAAAAGATGCTGGATTTATAGCAAGATGACCTGGGTTTGTCATCTCAGGCAAGTTATAACCTCTCTGGGCATCACTTTGATCATCTATAAAATGAGGAGTTTAGACTGGAGTACTACTGAGTAGTCCTTTGATCTTGCAACCCTGGGACAATAATACACAAGAAGATTAATGGCTTAATTTTATTGCAGATTCATTTCCTTCCATGTAGCTAAGTCTGTGCTCTAGTCTCTATTGCTGTGATCCAGTAAGTATGATTCTAATGGCCTGGAAGGTTTACATTGTCTTCATAGCTACATAATACCCAGAAGGAACTTGGGCTTTGGGGAGGAGCTGTCTCCCTGATAAAGAAATCCATACAGAGAATCAGATTCAGAAGGAACCTCAGGAACCATTTAGTCCAACCAAAATCTGAAATAATATTCCTTCTATAGTATATCCAAAGCTTGAAGTACTTTGAGGATCTCCAGAGAAGAGAAACATAATTCCTTTCAATGTAGCCATGGCACATTGGGCTCAGTCAGTCATTTTTTCAGTCATCTCTTACTCTTCATGACACTATTTGGGGTTTTCTTGGCAAAGATACTGGAGCGGTTTGCCATTTCCTTCTCCAATTCATTTTACAGATGAGGAAATGAGGCAAACAGGTTTAAGTGACTTGCCCAGGGTAACACAGCTAGAAAGTTGTGTGAGGCTGGATTTGAATTCAGGAAGCTGAGTCTTTCTGACTCCAGGCCCTACCCACTGTGCCACCTAGCTGCCCCATTGGGCACTGGACTTGCTTTAATCATAAAAGAAGTATTTATTTACCTTAAGCCTAAACCCTAAAGGAGCAAACCCTTTGTAACTTCTACCAATAGCTCCTAGTTTTACTTTGTGGGGTTAAGTAGAGCGAATCTAATCCTTCTTCCATGTGATAATCCTTAAAATATGTTGAGATGGCGATCATATTCTCTTTAAATCTTCTCCTGACTGAATAACCCCAGTTCATTGAGATCAGTTGGCCATGGCATAATCTCAAAGTCCTTCACCATCCTTGGTGCTCTCTTCTGGATGCTGTCTAGCTTGTTAATGTGCTTTCTAAAATGTGATACCCAGTGTTGAATGTAATGCTTCAGATACGATCCTACCAGGGCAGAGTATAATAGACAGACAATAAAAGAGAATGAATAGGCGTGGAATGTTCAAATCCTGCCTCATATACTTACTAAATTGTGTGACTCTGGCCAACTCACTTCTTTCTCTAGTCTTAGTTGCCTCCTCTGTAAAATGAGGGCATTGGATGCATATGAAATATCCTATCACTTCCTTATTCCTATCAACTATGCCCCCCAAAGGCAGCCCAATGTTATACAAGCTTTTTCAGCTGCCATATCAAATTCATTCTGAGTTTGCATTCTTTCACAAGATCTCTTTCAATAAATTGCTGGATAGCTACATCTTCCATTTTATGCTTGTGAAGATGATCTTCTTCAGCCAGATATTATTTATTTATGTCAATTAAATTTTATCATATTAGCTTAGCCAAATGTTCCAACTTATCAAGATCTTTGTGGAGTTTGATTCTCCTCTGATATCTTAGCGGAGCCTCTCAGCTTTGTATCATCTGTAAATTTGTTGAGCACACCCTCTCTTTTGCTTTCCAAGGCACCAATAAAAATGTTAAGTAATACAGAGACAACCACAAATCCCTGGGGCACTTCAATGGAGATCCCCTTTCAAGCTGACATGGAACCGTTAATGACTATTCTTTGGGTACAGAAATTCAACAAGGTTTAAATACACTTAATTACGTACTTATCTAATCCAGAGATGTCAAACACAGGGTGGGCCACATGCGGCAGCAAAACTAGAGTGTAGCAAGACTCATATTAAAATTTAATTTGGGAAATGTAACAAAATAAATAAAAATACAATTAAGCATAGATAATGTTAATATTTGGTTTTCTAAGTCAATCTGTAGCCTGCAGAGATCCTTATGTATGTTTTAGTGGCCCCATTTCTATTTGAGTTTGACACCACTTATCTAATTCCCAACTATCCATTTTTTCTACAAGAATGAGAGACAGTGATTTTTCAATTGCTTTGCTAGGTAAATGATACAGAATTCTCGGATCTATCAGTCTTGTAATCCTGGCAAAAAATGCAGGCCTATCATGACCCATTGCTGATGCAGTCAAGCTGGCTCTTTGTGATTGCTTCTTTTTCTAGAGGTTCACTAACCATCCATTAATAATTTTAGAATTCTGTGAGGAATTAAAATCAAGTTTACTGGTTTATAGTTTATAGACTATACTCTCTTCCCTTAAAATAAAAGACCTTTGCTCTTCATTGATCCTATGCTAACTTTCCCAAAATTCTTCACAATCTTTCAAAATATAGTAGCCCCATAATCAAGTCTAATAGGTCTTTTGAACCTTGGGATGTAATTCACCTGGGCTGGGTGATTTGCTTTCAGGTCAGTTGGGAAATTTCTTACAACATTTGTTATCTCATCTTAATTGGACCCTAGCACAGTGACTGTTCTAAATCTTCTCTCTTTGGCATCCAACAGAATTTCTTCTCCCCATTCAGTCAGCTGGGAACTTTGACTCATACTTTACCAACAAAATCAATGCCATCTGCCACATGATCTCTCTTTTCTCCATTTCTTTATCTCAAAATCCCTTGATTTCAATTCACTGTCTCTCACTCCAGTCTCAGATGAAAAGATGACACTTCTCTTCACCAAGGCCAACCCTTGTATATGTATTCAAGATCTTAACCCCTGTCTCTTTTCCAATTGATTGTTCTCATCATCATTCTTACCCCTGTCTAATTTTCAATATCTTCTATCTACTGTTTCCTTCCATGCAGGTCAAAGCAGCTAGGACTAAACCAAGAATCACTTTCCAACAAAACTAAGTATAATGCTCAGGAAAAAATAGGGTCATTCAATGAAATAGAGGACTGTCAAGCATTCTTGATGAAAAAACTTGAGCTGAATAGAAAATTTGACTTTCAAATACAAGAAGCAAGAGAAGCATTAGATGGTAAACAGGAAAAAGAAATCATAAGAAACTTATTAAAGTTGAACTATTTATATTCCTACATGGAAAAACGATAACTGTAACTCATGAGACTTTTCTCAGTATGAGGATAGTTGAAGGGAATATGTATGTATGTATGTATAGGAGGATGTATGTATATACAAATATATATGAGCGTGGGCCTTTGTATGTTCATGTATACATAGACAAAGGGCACAGGATGAATTTAATATGAAGGGATGATATCTAAAAAATAAAATTAGGAGGTGAGAGAGGAATTTATTGGGAGAAGAAAGGGAGTGATAGATTAGGGTAAACTAGCTCATATAAAAAAGGCAAGAGAAAACTGTTACAATGGAGGGGAAGAGCAGGAAGGTGAAAGGGACAACCTGATTCTCATTCAATTTGGCCTAAGGAGGGAATAATTTACACACTCAATTGGGCACCTTACCCTACAGGAAAAAAGGGGGATAGAGGATAAGAGGGAGGATGATAGAAGAGAGGGCAGATTGGGGGAGAGGGTAGTTAGAAGCAAACATTTTTGAAAAGGGATAGGGTCAAAGGAGAAAATAGATTAAATGGGGGATGGGATAGGATAGAGGGAAATATAGTTAGTCTTTCACAATATTACTACTATGGAAATGGTGTGGATAACTACACATGTGCAATCTGTATTGAATTGCTTATCGTCCCAGTGGGGGTGGATGAGGAGGGAAGAAGGAAAAAAATCTGGAACTCAAAGTTTTAAGAAGAAATTTTTAAAAATTTGTTTTTGTTTTTTTTTTACATGCAACTGGGAAATAAGATATACAGGTATTAGGGTATAGAAATTCATCTTGCCCTACTAGAAAGTTAGAGGGGGTACTGGAGGGAGGATATAAGAGAGAACAGATTGGGGGAAGGGGTATTCAGTAGGCTTGCTATTCTGTGGTGGGGGGTAGGGGAAAGATGGGGAGAAAAAAATTGTAACAAAATCTTGTGGAAATGAATGTTGAAAACTAAAAATAAATAAATTTAAAAAGAGATTATAAAAAATTTTAAAAAGAAAAATAAAGTAAAAAAAATGCTTCAATCTGCATTCAGATTACATCAGTTTTTTTCTCTAGAGGTAGATAGCATTTTTCATCATAAGTCCTTTAAAATTATCTTGGATCATTGTATTGTTCAGAATAACTAAGCCATTTATAGTTGATGATACGATATGGTTGTTACTGTGTATAGTATTCCCCTAGTTCTGCTCACTTCACTTTGCATTAGTTCATATAAGATTTCCAGGTTTTTCTGAAACCATCCTGTTCATCACTTCTTATTCCACAATAGTATTCCATCATAATCATATACCACAATTTGTTCAGCCATTGCCCAAATGATGGGCATCCTCTCAATTTCCAGTTCTTTGCCACTATAAAAAAAATTGCTATAAATATTTTTGTATCTAAGGTCCATTTCCTTTTTCTTTGTTTTTTTTGGGGATACAGACCTACTACTGGTATTGCTGAATAAAAGGGTATGCACAGTTTGATAGCCCTTTTTTTCCTTTTTTTAAAATGTTATTTTATTAAATTTGTTTATCTACTTTACGTTTACAACATTCAGTTCCACAGTCCCTTGAGTTCCAGATTTTCTCCCCCTCCTTTTCCTCTCCCCCACCATGGTGGCATGTAATACAATATAGCTCTACAAACCTAAAGAGACTTTTTAAAAAAGGAAAAAGGCATGGACAAAAATATTTATAGCAGGTTATGGGGGAGGTGTCAGAGGGAGGTGGGTGTAGGTGTGGCTGGGTGGGTGGTAGCAAACAACTGGAAACCAAGGGCCATCATCAGTTGGGGAATGGTTGAAAAAATCAAAATATATGAATGTAATGGAATACTATTCTGCTGTGAGAAATGATGAAAGAGATGATTTCAGAGATACCTACAAAGGTTTGTATGAACTAATGAATGAATTAATAGAACCAGGAAAACAATTTAGGCATATTACAAAAACATTGCAAAGACAAGACCAAAGAATTTTGACCAATATAATGACCAACCAAGATTCCATAGGATCAATGATGAACCTCCTACCTCCTGACCAAGAAGTGATAGACTCAGGGTGCAGAATGAGAAATATATTTTCAGACATGACCAATGAAAGAATTTGTTTTGCCTGACTATGCACATTTATTATATGTTTTGTTTTTCTTTTTTTTCCCCCAATTGGGGAAGGTAGGAGGGAGACAAAGTGAAATTTTTTTTATTCAT
This sequence comes from Pseudochirops corinnae, assembly GCA_028646515.1. Taxonomy (NCBI): domain Eukaryota; kingdom Metazoa; phylum Chordata; class Mammalia; order Diprotodontia; family Pseudocheiridae; genus Pseudochirops; species Pseudochirops corinnae. The sequence goes on from JAQQSV010000825.1 coordinate 9,282, forward strand.
GGGAAAAGTTTCAATTTGATTTTAAAAACAAGATACGGTCCTTATAGGCTATTAGGAAGAGGCAGGATATCCAGAAATGACTCTGATATTAAGATGAAAGATATCAGTAAAACTATTTTTAAATGCTGTACTGTCCTAAATGAAAACACAATCTGACTCCTTCCTCCCCTCCAAAAACAAAAACCCTTAAAAAATTAATATCCCAACCACAAGGAAAAAAATCATTCTAGATGCACTTAGATGTGTAATTTCCCTTTTACTGGCAGAAGTCCTATTCAGTAGACATATTTTTCAAAAGGAAAAAAGAAAAGACTACAAACCTTAAGCTAAATTCCATCTTTAACAATCAGATATTATAACTTGTCACACCAGAAATCCTATTGATAATAATGTCTCTACCCAAGGATTAGGTACCAACATGTTGAAACAGCTCTTTGGGTCTGTGTAGCCTCAGCTACCACAGGAGGCAATGTCATATTTTGAAGTTAATGAATCTTGCTCCTCCACCATCAATCTGCTTGCTAGGTTATGTTGACACCATGAAATAGTCAGGGTAAATTATACATAAGCTCCTAAGGAGAGTTGGGCCAACATTGGAATACACTGAACAATTGGAGAAGACAAGTAGTCCTAAATCTTGCCTTTTATGTAGCACATTCTACAGTGTAGTTGCCACATGATGAGAAGAGTCTCTCCTGAACTTGGCAAGCAGCTGGTTTTCAGGGAGGGAATGTGAAGTGGGAGGAAGGGTTCAAACTAAAACATGTGCTGTTTCTTGCCTATTCTCAGAAGCACAACCTAACCAGCTAAGCCTGATGGATTATGTGTCTAGGGATTTATCTGCCCTCTTACTGATATCAACGTGAGCTCTAGAGCAAAATCCTCATGAACAGCCCAAGTTCCATCTCCCACAGTGTTGTTTAAAATATAACTATTTGAGTGCAAATGGAAAACATCAAGTCTTGTTGGAGTTAGCAGATGAAATTAATCTCTAGAAGTAATAAAAAGATTAGTTTCACTCTAAAAGATAAATGCTAGTTATAGAAAAGTCAGAGGCATTTTGCTCAGTTGATTTAGAAAGAAGACAGCCCCCCAAAAATGCATTATATACTAAAAAAAAAATATTGATGAGTACATGCCATGGTGCTTAAGAAGCTTTGGGTTGATTTTCTTTAAATACTTGTTCAGTTTATAGGGTTTTGAAATCTAAAATAATTTCCATTTAATTTCTTTATCAGTAAACAAAGGAGGATCTTCAAAGTAACTGAGATTCTTTGTTTTCAGAAGCTGTTTTAACATATTTGGGTAAATATGAAATTATAGAGATCACCCCTACTCTTGGCCAGGTCTAACTGAGGCCAGCCCCATGATTTAGGTTCAATCTTAGAAAGAAATTATGGACAATAAGAATGTAATGTGGCTCCTAGGTAGCAAGATGAATATGACCTAAGGTCTATTTTACACTTTGGACCATAGGAGAGATTAGGAAAAGTGCTGAGTGTGCTCCTCCCGGCATGCTACCTGGTGAGGAAGCAGGAAGGCAGGCGAGGACAGAGATCACTGAAACTATGCAATTTCTCACTCAGTATCTGGGGAATAGTGAGCTAATATTTCTATCTGCTATCCTTCAAATATCTTTGGACTAGGGGTGTGAGTTTGGGTTCAGAATAAAAGAGCTCCCTGATTTCTTTAGCTTATACTTATCAGATAAGACCTTCCCCACCAACACTAGTTAAACAAAAGACCATCAAAAATATCAAATAGTGAATAATCCCATTTATCCAAGCAAAATAGCACACAGAAATCTGGAAGATCTACAAATTAGGATGTATCAAAGAAAAGAAAGGATAATTAAATGAATACTTCAACTGGGAGCAAGAAAAGATTTTGGCTCAAACCAGGACACAGAACAATCTTAGCCAAGGAAGAACCTCTCTTAGCAGTCCCTAGAATTGCAGGAGGTCAGGAACCTGATGGGTCCAATTCCCATACATGTATATAGTTTGGACGGCTTAGTCCTCCATTCAAAAGTCTTTCTCTTTCCACTATTACCCAAGAATTCCTCTAGTCACATCTCCAAAAAATGTCTAGAACCAACTGAAATATATTACAACAGCTAATGGGGCTTTGGAGGCAGCTGTAGCAACAGTTCAGGGAGCTCTCAGCCTAGAGACAATGAGGGGGTCTGACAAGTGGCCAGAAAGAGAATACAGGGGTCCCTCTGCTACTGAGTGCAACTGGCACTAGCTGTCAGCTCTATTGTTCATATGCAGTTCTGGATTGCAGTTCCAGGGTAGAGAGGAGCACTTGTGATTGATCATAAGGCAGTAGAGGCCCTGGTCACTGTTTCAATGCAGAGGGTAACTAGCAAGGCAGCTGCAAGAGAATGAGGGACCTGGTCACAGTTCTAGTGCCAAAAAGAGTGCTAGCATTTGTGGCTATAGGGAATCAGTGACCAATTGTGGGTAAAGACCAGAGTGTGGACCAGGACTCTCCTAGGATCACAGCACCAAAAACTAGCTCTTAAAACAGCAACACAAAAAGCCCAAAGCTTCTGACAGTGCCTATCCTGACCCAGTTGAACAGGCCCAACTTTAACATAAAGGTCTGTAGCACCAACACTCCCATTACCATTACAAGTTCAAAGTAAGAAACAGGCAAGAAAACGAGCAAATAGCAAAAAAAGAATTTGACCATAAGAAGCTACTATGGTGGCAGGGAAGATCAATACATAAATTCAGAAGACAACAGCTACAACCAAAGAAAGAAATAAGAAAATAATTAATCCCCCAAAGCCTCAAAGAAAAATGCTGATTGGACTGTTAAGTTGAACAAGAACTTCTTGAAGAGGTAAAGAAAGCCATAAGAGTAGTACAGGGGAAAAAATGAGAAAAGAAATGAGAGGGATGCATGAAAATTACAAAAATAAAATTAACAGCTTGCTAAAAAGGGCACAAAAAATACAGTTAACCTTTCCATATCATGGGGCTTAGGGGGCACCCCTGTGATGCAGAAAATTGTATAAAATTTTTTTGTCTCTCCATTTGTACCAGAGAAGATGCCTGAATTATTATGGTACTAAAAGATAAAATACGTTGATGTTATACAATACTATACATATATTTTATGCATTTCTGAGTTTCTAAATTTTTTCTATGTTGTCTGCTGGCCTTTGTGTATCATCTGCAGTTTCTGCAAAACTCCCCCAAAATTCCCACTTAATTTCTTATACTGACCTGGGATACATCAAAACCATGATGGAGAAAGTAGCAAAGTAGAAAGGATAACTGTACTGAAGAAAGTAACACCTTAAAAAACAGTATTGGCCTAATGGCAAAAGAAGCACAAAAATTCACTGAAGAAAAAAACTCTTTAAAAAGCAGAATTGGCCAAATGGGAAAGGAGGTACAAATTCTCACTACAGAAAATAGTGTCTTCAAATTAGAATTGGGCAAGTGGAAGCTAAAGATGCCATGAAACATCAAGAAACAATAAAGCAAAGTTAAAAAAAAAGTAAAAAAAAGATAGAAGAAAATATGAACTACCTCATCAGAAAAACAAATGACCTGGAAGAAAAAAAAAATTATTGTACTACCTGAAAACGATCATCAAAGAGAAAGCTCAGAATACAATGTATACCATTTCCCAGTTGATAAATTGTCAAAGGATATAAACAAGCAGACTTCAGAAAAAATCAAGTCCATGTATAATCATATGAAAAAAATACCCGAAATTACTACTGATTATAGAAATGAAAATTAGAACAACTTTGAGGTACCACTTCACACCTTTGAACGACAAATGTTGGAGAGGATGAAGGAAAAATTGAAATGTTGGTGGAGCTATGAACTGCTCCAACCATTGTGGAGAACAAGTTGGAACTATGCCTAAATAAAACTGTGAATGCCCTTTGACCTAGCAATACCATTATCCCAAAGAGATCAGAGAAAAAGGAAAATGACTCATATATACAAAAATATTTATAGCCACTCTTTTTATGATAGTAAAGAATTAGAAATTGAGGGAATGATCATCAATTGGGGAATGACTTGAACAAGTTGTGGCCTATGATTGTGATAGAGTACTATTGTGCTACAAGAAATAATGAGGTGGTAGTTTTAGGAAAACATGGCAAAACCTATATGGACTGATGCAAAGTGGACTGAGAACTGGGACATCGTTTTGCACACTAACAGCAATGTTGTAATGATGACCAACTGCGAAAGACTTGGCTACTCTGACCACTATAATAATCCATAACAATTCTGAAGGACTCATGATGAAAAAATGTCATCCACCTCCAGAGAGAGAACTGATAAACTCTGAGTGCAAATTGAAGCATAAATTTCTCATTTTATTTTTCTTTAAAAAGCTAAAAATAGGTACACAGTTCAGCATCCTCTCAGCAAATAAGGATAAAAATTGACCATGTAGACTCTCTGACTGTCATGGGAGCACCTCTCCTGAACTCAGGGTCTGCCCTAATGATAAACAGAATGTCAACATGTTACAGTTTAAGAGAAGAGATATCTGCCTTTAAAATCTTCCTTAAGTAGGTGCCACAGTGTCTAAAATTATACCATTAGAAAATCATTCTTTTGGATTGGGCGTTGTCTTCTCTATTCAGTCTTCTTTTAAAATGCATATTTTCCTTGAAGATGTAATAATTAATATTAAGATGGTATTAGTCTGCAATACTTTAGCATGAATTAGTTTGTCCTATTTCTATATGTGCACCTTGAGAGCGCTAAAGAGTGAGAGGTGGTGCAGAAAGTAGAGCACCAACCCTGGAGTCAAGAGGATCTGAGTTCAAAAGCGGTGTTAGACACTTAACATTTACTAGCTGTGTGACCTTGGGCAAGTCACTTAACCCCAATTACCCTACATTCCTCCCTCCAAAAAGACCAAAAAAAAAAAAAAAGAGTGAGAAAGGTGGAAGGTATGGTGAGGAAGAGATATAAAGGAAAGATAAAAGAAACAAAAGAAAAACTTGGCCCATAAACAGGGCCAGCTATTTCTTGGCACATTGCTCGGTGCTACACCTGTCCTCTCTAAGTCTCAGTCTTCATATCTCTAAGATAGAGCTCAAAGGTTGAGTCCCTTTCCTGTTTTAGTTCCTCATCTTTTGTGTGATGGTTGGGACACCCACAGTTTGCATCTATTATAAAGACAAATATTTCCTCAAAAAAAAGCTCACTTAAAGTTTGCCCTGTTCGTGTGATAAGAGAAAATTATTACATTATTCTTGGAGATAGCCATATGCACATTTCCATAAAACTGATCCCCACTGAAAGTTTGTAGCCTTCTTACAAAAAGTGACAAAGCGGAAACAGTTTTCTAAAATCTTGCAACCTATGGCACTGTCACCAATTCTTTCTACTTTTAGTAATGAGAGTGAGCAGTGAAAAGGAAGCATACACATGCTATAGGATGTATTTTCCTATTTTATTAAAATTTCTGGGTTTCCAGCATAAGCTTAAATAAACTCCACATATTATCATCCAGGAAAACTCCATGGGAAATTATTAAGGAGAAATAGGTCACTGTTGCTCCCTTCTTCCAACTCCATTGGGTCATTAAAGTGCCAGATGTGCAGGTTCTTCTACTGGCCATAGTATAAATTTCCTTTCACTCCCTAATTAGTCTAATGTGGGTCCACTTAAAATGGTATAAAGGGGGCAAACACAGATTTTCTAGACAAGAAGTAAGAAAAAAAGGAGATAACAATACCTTTTGTTCTATCCTATCAATAGCTCTTGAAAATTTGAGTGGTAATGGGGAAAGGATCCTCAAGGCAAAAAAAAAAATCCCCTGTTTCATTTTTTGGTTTGTTTTGATTTTTGGCTGCTTGCCAGATAGTTCTGAATTACTAATGCTGGGGTTGTTGTCCTTTGTTATCATGCTCTCCTTTAGATTCTTAGAGAATTCCAGTTAGCCACTTTGGGGCTGTTTGGAGATGCCAGTATCTATACAGCAGAATAACCTTTGGGATTTGGAAATTAGTATCCCAAAATAAAGCTCTGAAAAGAATTGGTGCTGGCTTTTAAAATCCACATGAAGTAAGTGAAATTTACAGTTCCAGTCAAGTTTCAGGACTAGGACATTCTCACCGCTGATGCAACATACGTTGTCCAAACTACTGTTCTATACATTGCCAATTTCAAAACACCTCATTTAGACAAAAACACATAATTTAGGCAGCTCAGCATAGTTCCTCCATCATTTAGAACTAAACATAGAACAACTTTCATATCAATAAAATTTAGGAAAAGTATCAATAATTGGGTAATATGATTCTCCCATACATACAATTTTCCTTCTTTACCGAGGGATTATAACGACTATTTTACCCTCAGCTCTGTTTCTTCATCAACCAAAACTTCCGGATTATTGTAATACTTTGAGAAGCAGCCCTCTAGTGACTGTTTTTCATTATGACAGAGAATCAGCTATCTGCAATCATACAGTTGGTCTTAAAACTTTAGAGTATTCTTAATCCTACATCTTTAGTTAAGTCTCCCAATTCCAAATTATAACTCCTCAATATAAAATTCCTTTTCCTGAACTGAAGCTCTTTGTACTTAAAACTGTTCACTCAGGGCACCTAGGGGACACAGTGAATAGAGCACCAGCCCTGGAGTCAGGAGAACCTGAGTTCAAATTTGGCCTGTGACACTTAACATTTACTAGCCCTGGGACTTTGGGCAAGTCACTTAACTGCAATTGCCTTCCTTCCCCCCTCCAAAAAAAAAAGACTAAAAAAAACCTGTTTACTCAAATATCTCTACTGACAAATTTGATCACTCCCTACCTAGAATTAATCAGTACCTTGGGGACATGTATGCTGGAACTAATTTAAATCTGCTTGCTAGAGTCCATTGTTAAATGCAGCATGAACATGCAAACACTACAAATCATTTATTTTATTATTTTGTTGATTGTATTGGTTTTTTGGAAAGCTGGTTGTTAAACATTTACCAGAATACTGGTAGTTAGTTATAAGGAAAATGTGTTCCTTTCAGGATATACAAATATAAAATATACATCCCTCAAACAAAGAATAATATTAGAGAGTATATGATTAAAGAACAAAATTTATATTATAGAAAGTAAGGTTCTAATAGAGAGATGGGAGTCAATGTAGTTATAGCTAAGATAAGATTTCAGCTGGAACTTGAAAGAGAGAAATATTTGAATATATAGAGAAAAGTAGGGAGTACAGGTGGGGAAATGCTAATGATAAAAGAGAGGTCAAGTCAGAAAAAGCAAGTCCAAAAAACCAGTGAAGGAAAACAGCATCATTGGAGTGGAAATTTATATGAATGATAATTGTGGGAGATAAATTTACACAGGTAAAGTGAAACAAAATCTTGGAAAGCTTCAAACACTAGGAAAAGGAGTATGAATTTGATGCTATATACCATTACGTATATTTGTAATATATGACTCAAACAGTAAATAAGAATAAATTGGGTAATGTTGAATCTCAGCCTTCAGAATTACCTCCCCAGTACTCAGGGGCATTTTTATCAGCCAAGGGAGTAGGGCTAGATATCACCATCATCCGCCCCTCTATCAAAAGACCTCAGGTCCCAAACATAGAATGAAATATAACATATATAGATAATATGTATATGTGTATATCATATATATTTGTGTGTGTCTGCATATGTGTGTATATATATATATATGTGTCTGTGTGAGTGTATATATACATATATGTGAAAGACTAGGGTTGGATAAATCTAGACACAGTAAAAACTGGTTTAAAAAGGACTCATTTTTTAATAAACATAATCAGAGAAATAGTTACCAATTTGCCAATATAGACTTACATTCAAATCTTTTACCATATACTGCATTAAAATCCAGCTAAATTAAGGACTAAAAACCCCCATAAAATATGAAAGAAAATAGAATTATATATATGCATATTTATATGCGTATATATATATATATATATATATATATATATATAAAACTTTTTATCTGTTAAATAGAAGAAACAACTGGAGAGGAGGTGAATATACAATTACTTAAACATTTTTAAAATTAGTAAAAAGCCATAATCAAGATGAAATTAAAATAAAATATAATGAAGAGAATTAAAATTATATGTATGATAAATAGGGGGAAAAAAAGGAAGTGGTTAATACAAGGAGTCAGCATGGCTTCATGAAGATTTCAAGCCAGACTAATGTTGCTCCCTTTTTGACAAGGTTATTAAACTGGTAGATCAAGAAAATGCTATGGATATTTTTTATCTAAACTATAATAAAGCATTAGATAAAGTATGGAACTTGTGACCCAGACAATTCCCCCACTCCACACCCCATTCTCTGAGCTCACATGTATTGGGACCAATCTCAGGGGCTCCTCCCTAAAAGATCAATTTCTCTTTGACTCATATTTTTCCACCAAAAGTTTAATTTAATTTCTTCGTCTAGGGTATAATATACACTGTCTTTATGTTTCCACAAATGTTCCTTCTAGATTCTTATTGTCTGTCACACTGGGTTTTTAGCTCCTAGAAGGCAAAAACCCTTTAAGGTCTGATGGACAGGCAACTTCTACTCTCTTCCCACTATTACAAGCTGAGGTTTATCCTATTACTTCCCTCAGGGTAGAATTTCCTCCACTGAAGAGTAGGAAGGGGACCCACTGAGAAATTTGACAGGTCACAGAACTTCTCAAAGCAACTAATAAGTCAATAGAATAATGATAGTGTGGTTTTATGGAGGCAATGAGACATTTTTCCTGATTATTTACCTTTGTAAAGCCAGTTAAATCAATGCAGGGTTTGGGCCAAATACCGCCCACTGTCTGTTTTAAAACAGACTGTGACCTAAGAATGATTTTTACATTTCTAAATAGAACCTACAAAAACAAGCAAACAGCCGGATTTGACCCTGGCAAGTAGTTTACTGACCTCTGAGTCAGAAACACAATAAGGTGACTATTCTTTGTCTCTTTATAGATGGCTTATATGGTGAGTTCTCCAAACTCAGCCTCATAAAAACAAATTCTGTCTCTATTTGCTTCCCTAATGGAGATAAGCAAGGGAAGGGATAAAATGATTACAAGAGATCAGTTTGGTGAACTGGATTTATGACACCTACTCACATGTCCATCCATACGCTCTATAACCAACCTGTGTCAGAGACAATTACATTCTATATTTCGGCTGAAACTCCACTTGAGTAGAACCAGGCTACAGCTACTAGCTTCCCCCTCTGCGCTACTTTACCAGGTTGGAGAAAGTGACTCTTGAAATTTTAATGGGAGATTGGAACAACGCCAGTGACTATCTGGGTAAATACAATAGCCCACACAAATGGGTGTTCTCAGGATTACGGGAGGAAGTCCAATACATGCCATGGTATATGGTTCAGGAGTGAGAGTGGAAATTTTTTTAAACTTGTATAGAACCTCTACCTCTCCTTTGCAATTGCCACATTTGTCCATATCCTTAATTCCAGAAATGTTTCTGAGCTCATCAAGAGAATTAAGCATTGTCCTTTCAAGTGCGTCCCCCAACAACTTGCACTAAAGATATATCACAAAGTCCACAGGTAAAGGGAGGGAGGAATACAGAGCACCCGCTATGTGTGAGGCACTGTACAAAGTACTTTCACAAATATTATAAACGTAGGTGCCATGTGGGTGCTGTGATTATCCCCATTTTACAGTTGAGAAAACTGATGCAAACAGAGGTTACATGACTTCCCTAGCTAGTAAATGTCTGAAGTTAAATTTGAACTCAGGTCTTTCTGACTACAGATCCAGCACTCAAATCTCTGTACCACCAGCTGCTATTATGCCATATTAATTATATTATATTAATTATCTTATGTTGTATTATATTATATTCACAAATCTATAGCCAATATTATGCGATTATTCCTGGCCTCTCCAATGACAATTAAAAAAACAAACAAAAGATCTCAAGAAGTTCCTTCAGCCCAATTGTTAGACAACCATAAAATTTTAAGGATCTACCCTGGTTTGAATTATGTCACTGTTGAGGTCCCTATTGTTACCTTTCAGCTGGTTAGTTATATCCACACACAGATACAGGCCTGAGGAGTGCTAGTTCAGTTCCACTGGCATTTCCAAAAAGTTATTCAAAATCAAATAGTTTTTTCCCCCATTCACACATAAACAAGAATGTCCTAAAGTTAGGAAGGGCCTTCCTTCAGGAAGTCTTCCCCAAGGCAACTAGGTGATGATTATCCTTAAGGCATCCAGACCCAGCAAGGGCAAAGCTCAGCTCATTCTCCTGAATTTTTCCTTTCCTAATGAGGGGGAAAACATCTCTTCGAATTTAAAAAAAGGTCAGTCCCTCCAGGCTGCTTTGAAGTGTTCTGAAGATATCCCCTAGTATAATTTGGAGGCTTAAATTACCAAATTGGAAGATCCAGAAACAACAGAGCTTGTAAAATAATTGGACACAATTATTTTCAAGGTACAGTTCTTAAGGACACAGAGGATTTTCACTTTAGTCACTCCTTGCTAAATGTCCATAAGCAGTTTTCTCTCTAATGTTCAAGGGCTGGAGGGGGCCTCATGGTAAGCAACCACCATCTCTAAAGGCATCACCCAAAGGACCACCAGAAGCATGAAGACCAATATGGACTCACCTGCACTGTCCAGCTCTGATATCAAGATCATTCTGTTTCATTCCTGTATGACTATGCCAGTTGTTCTGGGCTGGGTTTGACTAGGTTACATCTCCTGGTGGTTTATGTTCTAGATTGGAACAAAATAAGGCACTCTTAGGTCATTCAACAATTAACCAAAGGAATTTTACTTAGCCATAACAGGAGAAGGATATTCAAAAACGGACAGGTATTGAAGACACTCCAAACTGATTCAACTGAGAGAAGTTCCCTGGCCTGAGTAGGCCATGATTTTCCACCAAACAAGCATCAGAAGGCACCTGAAGCTCTAGGTGACTATTTTGTATTCAGTCAACTTGGCATCTTGGGGCATTACCAGTCATTGTGACCTTTTTCTTGGCACTGGACTTCAATTACTCAAGAAAAGAGAGTAAAGCTGAGGACTATGCCTCACTTAAATCGAATCCACTTGAGATGTTAAGACATCATGCTCATGAGTGACGTCATTGGTCCTCTTTGATAAAGAAGGATGAACAACAAGACAACCAGAAGAGGATGGCAACAGCCTGAGTCAATCAAGTCTTGAGGATGGTTGCAGTTAGTTGCTGATGGTGGATTGAGTGCTGGGTCTTCAGTCAGGAAGACCTGAGTTCAGATCCATCTCAGACTAGCTATGTGACTCCAGCTAAGTCACTTAACTTGTTTGCCTCAGTTTTGTTATCTGCAAAATGAAGAAAATAATGTCACCTACTTCTCAAGATTCTTGTAAGGATCAAATGAGATAAGAATTGTGAAGTACTTAGCACAGTGCCTGACAGTAAGCATTATATAGATATTAGCTATTATTAGCCAATATTTACATAATAGGAAAAACTAACCTAACCTAAATGGGGACAGGGGTTAAGTTATTCCTTCTACCCCAAACACCAAGAGAAGGAGTATCTGCAATCAGGAAGTTGTGAGTGGAATATCCCCAGTTTGGGTCATAGTCTAGTGACTAATTAAGGTGAATGTGTTATAGGAATGGATAATATAAGTTGTTGGTAGACACTACCTAAACAGGCCCTTACAGTAATTTCTGTGCTGATTATTGGGCATTGGGCCAAATGGAAACCGCCACAGCCTATGTAAAATGTTGTTTCTATCATAGCATCATAAAAAGATGAGTTGAATGAATTGGGGGTGCTTAGCCTGAAGAACAAAAGACTCCTGGTTAAATGATCTATACTTTAAGACTTGGAAGACAAAAGATTCAATGGAAAAGCTATTTGACTCCAGAGAACAGAAGCATGAAGGATGGATGGAAGTTGCAAAGAAGCAGATTTAGGCTTAATATAAACCCCAAAGGGGCACAAAGAGTCAGACACAATGGAAAAATGAATAATCAGAGCCTGCTTGGGCCCTAGCAGCTTCTGTATCCCTGAAGGTCTTCAAGCTAAGACTAGATGACCCACTGGTAAGTGTATACTGGTGGGGATTCTTTTTCCAGTATGCGTTGGACTAGATTAGTGACTCAGGTTCCTTCCAACTCTAGAATTCTGTGATTTTAAAATTTAGAAGAAAATGAGGAAAAAAATCCAAGGACAAAAAAATGTGTTTAGGCAGTAGTAGCAACAGTGGTAGAGGTGCTTTCAAAGGTGAGACTTGTTATCCTTACAAAAATAAACAAAATAATAAACTACTGCCATTAGAAAAAATGTCTCATGATGCTAGTGAAATGCATATAGAGAGGAAAGTAAACAGGCAAACCTTTCATATATTTCCATTACCCATCTCATTACCAAAAAAGGAAGGGAAAAAAACCCCACTAAATGCAGGCTCCTATACCTTCAAAGCAGGTGCATCAAGATCAAAGGGAAAAAAGGGACAAATAGCAAAGGAATAATATGTAATTTCAAAAGCAGAAACAATAGATAGTTGTAATTAAATCATGGTAGAAGAGATGAGTGCTAATTAAAAATATAAAGAAAAAAACACTTCATTTTCTCTCTCATCAAGTACTTTCTAAGATGCCCCTTAAAGAACCTTACGCCATGTCTATACAACACAATGTGAAGCTAAAATTTAACAATTATCCTTTGAATTTAAACTCTGCAGAGGGACCATCTGGACTACCCAGGTTCTCTCCTCCTTCCAAACCTCAAAGCTTTTCTAACCTCATTCTCCCCATTCCCCTACTTCCCTACCCACTACACCCAGTCATGAAATAATGATAAGCCCAAAAGATCTAAACTATTATTTAGTTATTTGAGAGAATTCATTGGATATACCGGTCTTGTCATTATGACCCCATGCTGTGAGACAGATGGTTTATAGAACATGCATTAGAAGGTAAAAGTGAAGGAATGTTCTGAAAAATGTTTACCAGAATGAATGTTTAATAAGACAGAAGGTCTGTTCTTGACATAAAGTAACTATACTAGGATCAATAGATCAATTTATATTTGGATCTCACTTTCAAAAAATGTACGGGTCTTGATTTATTATTGTAATTTAAAATTACTTTGAAAAAAATGACAGCTAACATTTATATAAATGCATCTATTATGTGCCAGACTCTGTGCTAAGCATCACTTGATTTTCACAACAACCCCGGGAGGTAGATGCTATTATTATCTCCATTTCACAGATAAGGAAACTGAGGCAAACAGAGTGATTTTACTTACCTAAAGTCACACAGCTAGTAAGTGTCTGAGGCTGGATTTGAATTTAGGTCTTCCTGACTTAAGACTAAAGCTCTATGCGTTAGCACAGAAAACACATCTAAATTACATGAAAGAGTTAGAAATATTAATTAATGACTAATTGATTAAGTGGTTTTTATAAATAAATCTGAATCCAATAAGATGGGATTGAACCTGACTGAATCCAATAAGATGAAATTTACTTCAATACTTCATGGAGACAGAAAGTACAGTCCAATGGATAGAACTCCGGACTTAGATCCAGAAAGACCTGGGTCCAAATTCCACCTTTGACATTTGTTGGTGTCTTTAATGATAAGCAAGTCTTTAACCTCTGTAAGCCTCAGGCAACACTCTTAGACTCTAAACTATAGATGAGATAGCATCAGCCTTTGTAGAAAAAGTTTCCAGTCCAGCTCCTTGAACTATTGCCTTCAAGTATGTATAATTTCATCGTTAAGTGTTATTTACTCCATGGATACAGAGGGCAACGCCTCTTTGGGGCCTTAGTAGACCAACATCATGAATCACCAGGCTGAAAAAATTGTTGGCCAACTTAGTCACATTAACATGAAATTTAATATAGCTGTGACCTATGGCCAAGAAGGACCTCTTTCCAGGAAAAGGGGTCCTATCTCTGGACTCACACTGATGCTTTTTAGTTCTAAGGGACCTTGGTCCAAAAGAGAAGGGATTCAGACTTTTCTCTGGCTCACAAGGTATACCTTGTGACATTTTAAAAAGTTTGAAAGACATAGCAAAGAAGAATCATATAAAGGTATTTTCCTCATTTTTTTTTTTTTGCAAAGGTGGGAGACTATGGATGTAGAAAACTAAAGAAATGTCTGCCTTTTTTTAATATGTTGGTTAGTTTTACTGAACTGGCTTTTTTCCCTTTCTTTTTTATTTTTTGTTATAAGAGGGTTCTCTAGAGGAGATATACTTTAGAAAATATAAGTGATATAAAAGCAAGCAATATTAATACTTTTAAAAACAAAAGTTACTCAATGTACAAAATAATAAATACCAAGCATATGATATTTAATTACTCTATCACAAAAGAAATATGTAAAATGCATAAAATTCATGACACATGAATACATACTTAAAATATAAAATAATAAACCACCCATCCTTCTATAATCTGCCCTACAGATACAATAGACTCCCAGGAGATTTGAGAATGCCATAGACTCATAGGAGCTCATAAACAGATACCTATTACTTTTATTATTCTTTCACAGCAGACAAAGAGTCTTATGAGGCTAATAGTATTGCTAAACAGATTTCACTTTCCTCTTCCTCAGCATTGTCAAAGAAATAACTCAAAGTTGAAATCTTCTGGCCAGCCAGGATTCCATGGCTCAGTTAACAGCTCATCTCCTCTGAGAAGGGCATGGTTTCAGAAAATACATCCTGCTACCAATCAGTACTCAAGAAGTTTCACCTCTGAAATTCATGAGGTAGCCATCAAACATAAAAATATCCATCTCAACATCATTGTTCAGTCTCTTGCGCTCAGAGAATGAAACACAAAGCAGAAATGGCAGCTAAGGCATGGAGATAAATTCTCAGGCTTTTCTAGGCTACAAGAAATAGGCGAATACACATATTCACTGTCATATGTGTGCCACTTCCATAGATACTGGTGAGGAGCTGAAGATGAAATAAATCTTCCCCTTCCTCCACCAACAAGTCCCAGAAATGATGTGGGTTTCCCAAGCCACATGTTCAAAACAGAGGAAAAATTTAAGTTGTTTCTTCTTTTAAAAACTACTGACTTGATTAGGTGTTCCTGAAAGATTCCCCCAGGAACAAAGATCATAGGATTCAATCAGTAACATCTGGCTGTACATGTCCTTTATTTTTTCAAACTAAATTTTATTTTTTCAATCAATTAAAATATGCCTTTTCTCCCTCCTACTTCCCCCTTGCATTTTTCTCACATTGAAAAAGCAAGAGAAACAAAACTTTTGTTATAAACATGTAAGCAAAACAAATTCCTACATTAATCATGTACCCTCTCCCCAAAGTCTCAACCTGTACTCTTTCTAGAGTAGTACAACCACCACTCTTTCTAGAGGTGAGTAGCATGTTCTATTATGATCCTTTTGGTCACTGATTTGGACAGAGTACCTAAGTCTTTCAAAGTTGTCTTTATAATGCTGTTATTAAATAAATTGTTACCCTGGTTCACTACTACTCTAGTAGTAGTACAACCACCACTCTTTCTAGAGGTGAGTAGCATGTTCTATTATGATCCCTTTGGTCACTGATTTGGACAGAGTACCTAAGTCTTTCAAAGTTGTCTTTATAATGCTGTTATTAAATAAATTGTTACCCTGGTTCTGTTCACTTCACTTTGCAGAAATTCATAGAGATCCTCCTTGGTTTTCTCTGAAACCATCCTTTTCATCATTTCTTATAACACAATAGTATTCCTTTATATTCTTATAAAATAACTTGTTCAAGACATTTCTCAATTGTTAGATACCCCATCAATTTCCAATTCTTTTTTACCAAAAAAACAAGAACTGCCATAAATATTTTCATATCTTGGTTATTCAGTCATTTCAGTCATGAATTCTTTGTAACATCATTTGCAGTTTTCTTGACAAAGATACTGGAATGGTTTTCCATTTTATTCTCCAGTTCATGTTACAGATGAGGAAACTGAGGCAAACAGAGCTAAGTGATTTGCCCAGGATCACACACTAACTGTGACCATATTTGAACTCAGATCTTCCTGATTCTAGGTCTGGTGCTCTATCCACTGTACCACCTAGATGCCCATTTTTGTATATATGGGTCCTTTTTCTCTTTTTTTCATTTCTTTGGAATTATAGATTTAGTAGAAATATCACTGGATCAAAGGGGATTCATAGGCTAATAGCTTTGGGAGCATAATTCCAATTTTGTTTATGTTCTTTAGCAAAGGTATTAAATATGGACTGACCATGAAGGATCAGGGCACTGATTCAATTACATGAGAAGTTCCTTGATCGAGCAGATCAGGTCCTGGTTACTACTATTACATAGATACAAATGAGTCCTAACCATGGATTCCGCAAATAAATTGCATGGACATAAAAAACAGCCAATGATCTAGGGATTTTGGTGGACCACAAACTCAATATGAATCAATAGCATAATGTCGCTCTGTAATATAATAATGACCTAACAGTCAAAAAAGATGAATATTATCTTAGTTTTCATTTAATAGAAGCACAACATTCATAAATATGGAGATAATAATCCAAATGTATTTTGTCCTGGTCACAGTATGTCTGTGTTAGGTGGTGGGCACTGCATTTTGGAAAAGACATTGTCAAGTTGGAATGCATCCATACAAGGTTAAAAAGAATGGTAAAAGAAGTTGAAACCATAACATATGAGAATCATTTGTGGGGGAGGGGGGAAGAGAGAAAGCTGTTAATTTAGTGAAAAATAAATTTAAGGAGTGACATGATTAGTGTCTTAAAACATTTAAGAGGTTGTCATCCTGAAGAAGGATTAGATTTATTCTTTGTTCTCCTAGTGGATGAAACTAAAACCAACTTGTGGAAATTACAGGAGGAAAGATTGTAACTTAACATAAAGAACTTCCTAACAAATAGAGCTGTCCAAAATAGAATATAGTAGTACTATAAGTCTCTCATCACTAGGAGTTTTTAAGAAGAGGCTAAACACAGGTTAAGGGTACTATACATTGAATCCCTGCTTCAGGTAAGAAGTTGGACTAGATGGTCTAGGGTTCTTTCAAATTCTAAGAGACTGATTCTTTAACTGTGCTCACATAATATTTCAAATACTCAACAGTCTACCGTTTCTCATCTGCTCTCCCCTTTTTCCTCTCTCTCTCCAACACTTACCCCTCCAGGATCCTGTGTAAGGTACAGACATTTTTATAATAATAGTCATATTAGCAGAAATTTATTACCAAAGGATTTATTTTACAGCAAACAAATCTGCCCTCTTGTGGTTACTCTTAGTATATGTAACAGTAAAATTTCATAGAATCTTAGTGAGGAAGGGACCCTAAAGATTGTATATTTCTACTCTCTTGTTTAAAAAAAAAAAAAGAAAGAAACTGAAGCCCAGAGAGGTTGAAGGACTGGGTCACTTGGCTACTTAGTGGCACTGATCGATATATTTGAAACCAGTCAAGACTACAAGAAATCCTTCAGATTTGTCAATTTATCATTTATTAATTCCAATATTCATAGGATCCTAAAGTTGGAAGAAATCTTAGAGTTAACCTAATTCAGATGTTCTTAAATCTTTTGCGTGTGTGTCATGGACTGCTCTAGCAAGTCTGGTGAAGCCTATCAACCTCATCTCAGAAAAATGCTTTTTAATGCATAAAATGAAATACATAGAATTACAAAAGAAAGCAACTATATTGAAAAACAATGAAAATATTGTTAAAAAATAAGTTCACAGACCTCAAGTTAGGCCAACATTCTCTGTTTACAGAACAAAACAAAAAAAACCCATTGAGGTTAAACGATTTATTCAGAGATCAGATAGTAAATGACTGAGTTGGGATTCAGACCTAGCTCTGTTGATTCCTAATTCACTATTCTGTTGCACTATGGGGTTAACATTAGGGTTAACAATGAAGCTAAAAATGTAGAAGACAGGGGCAGCTGAGTGGCGCAGCAAGTAGAACACTGGTCCTGAAGTTAGGAGGACCTGAGTCAAATGTGACATTGGACACTTGATACATACTAGTTGTGTGACCTTGGGCAAGTCACTTAACCTCAATTACTTTAGCTTTCCCCCTCAAAAAAAATCTAGAAGAATGGTGGTACCTTTCAAGGAATTAAGAAAGTTTGGTGGATGAGTGGGATTTTGTGAAAAGATAATGAGTTTTGTTTTAAAAATATTGAGTATAAACTATTACAAACATCCCTCAGAAGACAGAGGGAAGGCTTTCAGAGATTGACTGCATGTGCTTCTGGGAAATGCAATCTAGCATTTTCTTTTCTAGGGAGCAAATTGGAAAGAACAGATTTTTTTTTGAGAGTCAGGTGGTAAACATTTACCTACGCATTCTTGGTGTTAAGGTAAAAATATTCTCACTGGTGGGGTGGAGTCAAGATGGCGACATAGAAGCAGGAGAACTCTGCAGCTCCCCCCATAACCACCTCAAATACCTATAAAATATGACTCTAAACAAATTTTAGAGCTCCAGAACCCACAAAAGTACAGAGAAACAAAGCTCCCACTGAAAGTAGACCAGCAGATGGGATGGGAAGGGCTCATTGAAGCATGCTGGGACCCGAGACCAGTCACGGCTTCAGTCCAGGGCCACCAGGACAAGCCGTGGCTGGAGCATTCAGGAAAGCAGATCACCAGCAGCTGTGGCAGTTTCCAGAATTATCAATCCATAAGAGCCAAGGACAAAGTGAAAGGTCAGTGGAACTTGGCTAAATTTGGGGGAGAAAAGCAGGTCCGGCCAACTGCCCCCAGTGCAAGAAAGCAGCAGAAGCAGTGGCCCTGCAGCAGCCTCCAAGTGGTTGCTTCAGAGCTCGCGGCCTTCAGATTGCACGGGGGCCAAGTGATAATTCAGAGGCTAAGTGCTCTTGCCTTAATCTGCCTGGATCAGAATCATGGTCTTGGGTGGTGGTCCTGAGGTGTGTGATGAGTGAGCCAAAGCTGAGGGGGGCTCCAAAGATGTCAGCCTCATAATAGCTCAGTCAGCAGCAAAAACACCAGCAATTTGGGACAGAGGTCTCCCCTCTGAAAGCAGAGTTCTACTGAGCCCAAAAGTCAAGTAATTGACTGGTAACATGAGCAGGCAAAGGAAGCAAAGGAAGCACAGCAATCCAACTTTAGATTCCTTTTTGGGGGACAAAAAGGACTAAAGCATGGAATGGGAGGAAGACAATACAGTCAGAACTCCTGCACCAAAAGCTTCCAAGAAAAATGTTAACTGCTTACAAGCCATAGAGGAGCTTAAGAAGGATTTTAAAAATCAAATAACAGAAGTGGAGGAAAATTTGGGAGGAAAAATGAGAATGATGCAAGAAAACCATGAAGGAAATAACACCTTATAAAACAGACTAACTCAAATGGCGAAAGAGACCCAAAAAGCCAATGAGGAGAAGAATGCCTTAAAAGTCAAATTTGTCAAAGGGAAAAAGAATCTCAAAAGCTCACTAAAGAGAATAATTCCTTCAGAATTAGAGTGGAGCAAATGGAAGCAAATGACTTTGTGAGAAATCAAGATACTATTAAACAGATCCATACAAATGAAAAAATAGAAGGCAATGTGAAATATCTCATTGAAAAAACCACTGACCTGGACAATTTAAAAATTATTGGACTACCTGAAAGTCATGATCAGAAAAAGAACCTAGAAATCATCCTTCAGGAAATTCTCAAGGAAAATTGTCCTGATATTTTAGAACCAGAGGGTAAAATAGAACTTGAAAGAATTCACCAATCAGCTCTTGAAAAAAGATCCCAAAAAGAAAACTCCTAAAAATGTTATAGCCACGTTTCATAGTTCCTCGGTCAAGGAGAAAATATTACAAGCTGCCAAGAAGAAACAATTTGAATACTGCGGAAACACAATGAGGATAACCCAGGATTTAACAACTTCTACATTAAGGGACTGAAGGGTGTAGAATATGATATTCCAGAGATCAAGGGAGCTAGAATTGAAATCAAGAATCACCTACCCAGCAAAATTGAGTATAATGTTTCATGGGAAAATATGGTCATTCAATGAGGTGGGGGACTTTCAAGCATTCTTGCTGAAAAAACCCAAAACTGAATAGAAAATTTGACATTCAAATATAATAAGCATGAGAAAGCAAACATGGAAAAGAATTCATAAGGAATTTATCAAAGTTGAACTATTTACATGCCAACATGGAAAAACGATAATTGCAAATTGTAGTGAGTATGTGTATATGCGTACATAGACAGAGGGCATAGGATCAATTTAATAGGAAGGGACGATATTTTAAAAAGTGAAATTGTGAGGTTTGAGAGGAATAGAATGAGAGGAGACAGGAAGAGACAGAACGGGGTCAATCATCTCATATAGAAAAGACAATGGATAACTATTACAATGGAGTGGAAGAACAGGAAGGCAAAAAGGAATGGGTCAACCTTACTCTCATTGAATTTGGCTCAGGGAAAGAATGATATACACTCTAAATTGGGTATCTTGCCCTATAGGAGAGTAGGGGGGTTGGGGATGAGAGGGAGGAAGATAGAGGGGAGAGCAGGGTGTGAGAGGAGGGGTGTTAGAAGCACATACTTCTGTAAAGCAACAGGGACAAAGTAGAGAATAGAATGGGAGGGCTGGGATAGGAAGGAGGGAAATATAGTCAGTCTTTCACACTATGTCCATTGTGGAGATGTTCTGTATAACTACACATGTACAGCCTGTATTTAATTGCTTGTCTTTCCAGTGGGGGTGGGTGATGAGGGAAGAAGGAAAAGAATCTAAAATTTAAAGTTCTGTAATCAAATGTTAAATATATATGTGTGTATATATTATTAATATTATTATTATTATTTACATGCAACTGGGAATTAAGATATACAGGCCCTGGGGTAAGGAGATCCATCTTGTCCTCCCGGAAAGTCAGAGAGGTGATGGGGGAGGATATAGGAGAGAACAGATTGGGGGAGGGGGTATACAGTGGGATTGTTGTTTTGGGGTGGTGGGTAGGGGAAAGATGGGGAGAAAATTTGTAATTCAAAATCTCATGGAAATGAATGATGTGTACTAAAAATAAACAAAAGTTTATTTAAAAAAAAATTCCCACTGACTTCTTGTGATAGGTAAATGCTCCCTAATAACACTATCACCACAAAGAGATGATAAGAGTTAAAGGTTTTATTATGTTTAAGCACAGGTTCAGAGCTTACAAAAAATAACTCTGCACTCCAGTTAGGGTTCTAACAAAGCTTGTATAGTTTCCAATTACATCAGAGAGACAGAGAAATAATTTTTGTTTTACAGCCTTCCCAAGAGATGCATAATCTCACATATCAATCAGGGGAAAGAGAAACAGAGTTTAACAAAGATAAATTTTAGGGAATTATTTTTAAAGGTTAGTCTGGTGAGATTTATCCTTCAAGATTATATTTAGAAAAGAGTTAATTGAGAGGGGAGATTTATATGCCAAAAGATAACCACAGGGTCAGAGCACGTTGGGATCCTTCTATAAATAAACCTAATCAATTTACTTTAGGAAGCCTGGTCTCTCTTTTGGCTTCTTATTTCAGGAATGTATGAGGGACTTTACTAAGTTTTAACATCCCATAGGACAAGTTTTAACCAACCAAACAATCTCTTAAACAGGAGAGGTGGCCCTGAATCCCAAATAATAAAGATTAATAAAAGGAAATTCAAAATTTTCTTGTAACATCAATTTCTTCCCTTTTGGGGAGGGATTGAGGCTATCTCAAGCCTTGAGGCAAGGCAAAGACACAATGGGATGACAACTGTAGGTTCTCAGTTAAAGAGGAGGAAAAAAGCTAGAGTGTGAGATTCAAATGGAAGGAGAGAGAGAGAGACAGACAGAAACAGAGAGAGACAGAGAGAGAGACAGAGAGAGACAGAGACAGAGAGAGTAACTTTCTCACAGAGGAATTTTGCAATGCAAGTCAGCAGACTGAGCAACTGAGCCCTAAGACTCAGAAGCCTGTGGCCTGAGGGTTGGTATCCCCAAGCAGTGGATGTCTTGAACTACTGGTCATACTGACACTATCCTGTGGAACAGGTAAACTGTAAATCACAGTCTCTTCTTTCCCCTTCCCTCTCTGCTAGATTGGGAAAGAAACTTATTCCTAAATTCATTTTGTTCTTTAAACTTTCCCTTCTAAGTTCTGTTTAATTAGTTGGGGTTTAAAAAATTTTTTTATTGAGAAAATCTGAATGCTCTTACTGTTCTTTATTTCTGAATGGGAAGCTACAAAAGAGGGAGGCTAGTGAATGTCTGGGATTACAGAGATACAGAAGAAAAGGATCCAGGTTTGAACTTAGTCTTAAAATGTCACACTTTTCTCCTGATTGGGGGCTGACCCAAA
The DNA here is from genome assembly GCA_028646515.1 of Pseudochirops corinnae. Taxonomy (NCBI): domain Eukaryota; kingdom Metazoa; phylum Chordata; class Mammalia; order Diprotodontia; family Pseudocheiridae; genus Pseudochirops; species Pseudochirops corinnae. The sequence continues at coordinate 31,642 of JAQQSV010000825.1, forward strand.
TGAAAACATTCTTTTGGGTTTTTTAAATAATTATTCTTATAAATGGGGGTGGAGCCAAGATGGCAGCATAGAAACAGGAAAATTCCCTGAGCTCCCCCCACAACCACCACAAATACCTAAAAAATATGACTCTAAACAAATTTTAGAGCTACAGAACCCCACAGAGAGAAACACATTTCCTGCTGAAGGGAACCCAGCAATCCTACAGGAAAGGTTTAGCACAGCACACTGGGAGCTGGCCTAGCCCTGTGTAAGCCACGGTTTCAGCCTCAGGGCAGCCCCAACCAACTGCAGCTGGAGCAGACTTTTGGAAAGTGAAGCACCAGCAGCTGTGGTGTTTTCCAGACTTATCAACCCATAAACGCCAAAGACAAAGTAAAAGGTGCATGTGGAACTCTGTTGAAACTAGGGGGGACACAAGAGCAAGATCTGGCCCCTGTCCCTGTGGCAAGAAGCAGTGTAGGTACAGTGGCTGTGCAGCTACCATGTGGCTGCTTCCAGAACTCCTGGCCTGCAGATTACAGGGGGACCTAGCAACCATTCAGAGGGTAATCACTATTGCTTTAACCTGCTTGGATCTGGATCGCAGCATTGGTTGGAGATCCATGGGCGTGTGACCAGTGGGCCAGAGCTTGTGGGAGCTTCAGAGAGGGCACCCAACTAATAGCTCCAATAGCGGCAAAAACCCTAGTGATTTAGGACAAAGCTCCCCTCTCCAGAAGCAGAGTTTTCTGTGGCAAAGAGCTCAAAAGTCAAGTAATTGAGTGGCAACATGAGCAAGCAGAGGAAGCAAAGCAAGCACAGTGATCAAACGTTAGATTCCTTTTTGGGGGACAAAAAGGATCAAAGCATGGAATGGGAGGAAGACAAAAAAGTCAGAACTCCTGTATCAAAAGCTTCCAAGAAAAATATGAAGGGGTTACAGGCTATGGAGAAGCTCAAGAAGGATTTTAAAAATCAAGTAAGAGAAGTAGAGGGAAAATTGGGAGAAGAAATGAGAATGATGCCAGAAAACAACAAAAAGAAGGTCAACAACATGACTGAAGAAAATAACACCTTAAAAAATAGACTAACTCTAATGGCAAAAGATGTCAAAAAAGCCAATGAGGAGAAGAATTCCTTAAAAAAGGCAAATTTGCCAGATGGAAAAGAATTTCAAAAGCTCACAGAAGAGAATAATTCCTTCAGAATTAGATTGGAACAAATGGAAGCTAATGGCTTTATGAGAAATCAAGATACTATTAAACAGATCCAAACAAATGAAAAAATAGAAGGCAATGTGAAATATCTCATTGAAAAACCACTCACCTGGAAAATAGAGGAGACAGAATTTAAAAATTATTGGACTACCTAAAAGCCATGATCAAAAAAAGATCCTAGACATCATCTTTCAAGAAATTCTCAAAGAAAATTGCCCTGATATTTTAGAACCAGAGAGAAAAATAGAAATTGAAAGAATTCACCAATCCCCTCTTGAAAAAGATCCCAAAAAAGAAAACTCCTAGGAATATGATAGCCAAATTCCAGATTTCCAGGTCAAGGAAAAAATATTACAAGAAGCCAGGAAGAAACAATTTGAATATTGTGGAAATACAACCAGGATAACACAAGACCTAGCAGCTTCAACATTAAGGGATCAAAGGGCTTGGAATATGATATTCTGGAGGTCAAAGGAGCTAGGATTAAAACCAAGAATCACCTACCCAGCAAAACTGAGTATAATGTTTCAAGGGAAAATATGGTCCTTCAAATACAAGAAGCAAGAGAAGCATAAGAAGGTAAACAGGGAAAAGAAATCATAAGGAACTTATTATAGTTGAATTATTTACATGCCTATATGGAAAAATGATAATTGTAACCTATGAAACTTTTTCCATATGAGGATAGGTGAAGGGAATATCAATGTGTATATATATGTATATATACATATATGTCTTATAGGAGGGCATATATGCATATGTATACATATGTGAGAGTGTGTATATATGTGTACAGGTATACATGGACAGATGGCACAAGATCAATTGAGTAGGAAGGGATGATATTCAAAAGGTGAAATTGAGAAGTGAGAGAGGAATATAATGAGAGAAGACAGGGAGAGATAGAATGGAGTCAATTATCTCATATAGAAGAGTCAAGGTATAACTGTTACAATGGAGGGGAAGAACAGAAAGGCAAAAGGGAATGGGTCAACCTTACTCTCATTGAATTTGGCTTAGGGAGGGAATTACATACACTCTAAATTTGGTATCTTATCCTATAGGTGAGTAGGGGGGAGGGGATGAGAGAGGGGATGACAGAAGGGAGGGTAGGTTGGGGAGAGGGCAGTTAGAAGCACAAACTTTTAAAAAGGGATAGTGTCAAAGTAAAAAATAGAACAAGTGAGGGGTGGGATAGGATGGAGGGAAATATAGTTAGTCTTTCACAATATATCCACTATGGAAATGTTCTGTGTAACTACACATGTACAACCTATATTGAATTGCTTATCTTCCCAGTAAGGGTGGGTGAGGAAGGAAGAAGGGAAAGAATCTGGAATTCAAAATTTTAAAATCCAATGTTTAAAAAATATATTACCATTTTTTTTTTTACATGCAACTGGGAAATAAGATATACAGGCACTGGGGTATGGAGATCCATTTTGCCCTACTGGAAAGTTGGAGGGCTAATGGGGGAGGACATAGGAGAGAGCAGATTGGGGGAGAGGCTATTCAGTGGGATCACTGTTTTGGGGTGGTGGGTAGGGGAAAGATGAGGAGAAAATTTTTAACTCAAAATCTTATGGAAATGAATATTGTAAACTAAAAATAAACAAAAAGTAATAATTCATACAAACTCTCCAATAGGAGAGAAAGATTAAGATACATGAATCTCGACTATAGGTAATACAGTGAGGCAAGAGTAAACAAGTTTAAGAGGTTGAAAAAGGCTTTATAAAAGCAGGACGTCCTAGTCAGAGGTAAATAGCTTCACATAATTTTACCCTTCCCTCTCCCATTCTCCTCTTGAAGGTAGTTTAATGGATTAATGTTTTCCTGGGTGAGAGATCATTGCAATACTAAGTTCCCCTAAAAACATTACAGAAGACTGGGGGGAAGAAGGGTCTAATGTGAAATGTCCTATAACCAATAAGTGATAACCTACTGAATCTGAGGAAAGAGCCTACAACTGGATATTACAATCAATCTGGGAGCTAAAGCTGTCACTAAATCAGAGAGTATAGAAGGAATAGATAATAAGATCCTGGATAGAACCTTCAGGAACACCCATATTAAGAGGGTGGATCCTAACTGGATGGTGAACCTTCAAAAGGGCCTGAGAAGGAGCTGTCAGACTGCTAGGAGAACTAAGAGAGAACAGTGTCATGAAAACCCAGAGAAGGGAGCATCCTGCAGGTGGTCAATAATTTGAGATGTAGTAAGAATGAGAACAGAAAAGATCATCAGGTTTGAGCATTAAGAGATAGTTGGTAATTTTGGCAAAGGCAGCTTATAAACATGTCCTTTAATAAATTGATTGTTGAGTGAAGGAATCCTGGCAATAGGATTTACATGCTATATAAAACCAGAATGGAAAGAACCATGTTTAATCAAACAAGATATTTTTTTTACTTTTTTAAAAATTTTTTATTAAATTAACTCAAGCCAGATACTTTTACAGATAAGGAAACTGAAGCCCAAACAGACTGAGTGACTTGCCTAATGTCACAGTGATCATAAATGGCAGAACCTAATTTTCAACCCTAAGACTTCTGTCTTAAAATGCAGTGTTTTTTACATTACATCACAGACTGATTGGTAAAACACTGTATTTTTGCAAAGTAGGAAAAAAAAAAACAAGTTAACCTTGTATATCACAGAACTTTTAAAAATATATTAATTTATGCACTAGGGAGCAGGAATTGTTTCATTTTGTCTTTGTATTCCCAGCACCTACTACATAAGGGATGCTTGATTAAAGTTTGGTGACTTTTAAGTGGCAGAAGAGACGATTACTTTATCTCGCAATTCGCTTCCTGAATTGTGAATTCACTACAGAAAGAATGGAAGTGCGTCAGTGCTTTATGAAATTCAGGTTCCAAAGTCTAAATATTGTAAACTAAAGAATTCCACACTTGCACTCTAAGCCTTAGGGATGGATGTTCCTGCCAAAAAAGCAGCCACTGTAATTCTTTCGCTGCAATTCTGAACACCAGGAGGCGCCAGGCCATCTGTGAGAAGTAAATACTCACGCGCATGTGCAGATGCTCTCCACGCTGCCCGCTTCGCCTTTCACAGCCTTCATTGGAGCAGGTTTGGAGCGAGGTGCATACGTCATCACCAGGCGCCAGCGCCGCTTACTACTGTCCCGGCAAGGTCGCTTGGGCGCCGAGAGGAAGGGTCTCTGCGATTTGGTCCAGTTTGTACTAGGCGGCGAGATCAAGGCGATGTTGGGGTACACGCCAGACGAGAAGCTGCGGCTGGAGCAGCTGCGCGCTCTGAGGAGGCAGTGGCTGAAGGACCAGGAGCTGAGCCCCCGGGAACCCGTACTGCCCCAGCAGAAGGGTTGGTGGGGCTTCGGGAATAACTTTCTGCAGACGGACTCCATCTGGAAAAGATTTGTGAGTGACGGCGACCCTGGCCCCACTTTCTCGTAGGACCCGCCTCCTCCCTCCCCAGGGAAAAAAGCGGTGGGGGTCGGGGAAAGCGCCTCCGAGGGCCCCGCTCCGTGGGACATCCATCCCAGAACCATTTCCTCTTAAGTCAGTCAGTCACTGTTTATTGATTAAGCTCCTACAGTGTCCAAGTAATGAAAAGTAAAAGATTTGAAGGAGCTCACAGTCCAATGGGAGAGAGCGTGAAAACAACCATGTATAAACAAGCTATATACAGGATAAATTGGAAATAATCAAATCGATAGTGGAACAACGGGGGACATTTTTTAGGTTTCCAACCTCACTGAGATTCAGTTTCCTCTCTTGTAAAGGCTGCCTGAGTTTCATGCGTCTGCAAAATGGGGATAATAGCACCCACATCCCATGGTGGTTGTGAGGATAAAGGGATATATTTGCTTTGCAAAACTTAAAAGAGGTGCTGTTATCGACTACTTACTACTAATAACAACTATTATTAAAGTGGATATAGCAATACCTTCACAGGATTGTTATGAAGAAGGTATATGGGAAAGCCTAAAGGGCTATATAAGGTCATTATCGACACATTGTGAGGCTTTTCCCTTCTGTTTCATCTCCCTTTACTACTTAATGATACTGCCCCATCTCTTCCCTTAAATTTCTGACCTTTATTTTTTTGGACAAGACAACCTATTCATTCCCCTTTTCTGCATTCCAAGAATGTAAAGGTCCTTCCCCCTCCACCACCACCCCCTTTTTTTTAGACCGTATACAGTGTGGTATGGTTTAGGAAAAGCACTGTCTTGACTTGATTATGATGTTAGGATCTTAGCCAGACCTTGTCTTACCTTGTCCTGACAAGTAAAATTTGAATGCCACTGGTTGAAAGTTGCCAGCCTACAAAACAGCCTGTGAGCTGTCACTAATGTGTGTTGTCACCAAACTTAGGGTGAGAACTTGGCCTAGTTACCATTCTACAGCTAATTAGCTGTATGACCTTGAGAAAGTCACCTAACTTATTTGGGTCTTAGTTTGCTCATCTGAACCTACATGAAAGAAGAAAGTAGGCTTGGATTAGATGATCTCTGATGTCCCCTCCAGTTTAAAATATCTATGACTTAAGGGCAAACTGAGGCCATTATCTGAGTGAGATATCCTGTCTTAGGGGCATGAAACCTGGTATTGGAAGGGTTCTGTTGGCCTTAATTTAGAAAGGCCAGGGTCACCTACTGCATTGAGCCATTGACAGTCATCTCGACCTTTGTCTTCCCACTGGACAGTATAAAAGGATTGTTTTATAAACTACAAAAAACAATAATGGAATTCATATGGAGATTTAAAAAGGTCACCAATCTCAAGAGAAATAATGAAAAGGAATGGGAACAAAAAAGGGCCTAGCAGGGTCAGATTTCATGCTGTATTACAAAGAAGTTATTATTGAATGTACCAGTTAAGAAATGCCAGTCAGTGAAACAGATTAAGTATGCAGAATACAGAAAATTTAGTACCTTACGATTTGATAAACACAAAGCTGCTCCCTGTTTGATAAAAACTGGGAAAATTGGACAGCGGTATAGAAGAAATTAAATTTAGATTGGCACTTCAGCATCCTGCCAATGTGAGCTGCAAATGGGTATGTGACCTGGATATAAAAGGTCACATTGTAAACAAATTAGAGAAGCATGGAATAAAATATCTATCAGATCTATGGATTAGAGAAAAATTTATGACCCACAATAGAGGATCATAGAATAGAGATCATCAAATGAGATAGTCATTCAACACTAAGCACATTGTAGGCACTTAAAAATGCCCTTCACAGAAGACAAAGTCAATCATTTTGACTTAATTTTAAAATTTTAAAGTTTTTGCACAAAAAATCTAATGAAGTTAAAAATCAAAAGGAAGCAAGTATCTAGGGGGAAAAAAATCTTTGCAGTAAGTTTCTCTGATAAAAATCTTATGTGACAGGTAAAATCTGAAATAACTGGGGCAACAAAGGTTTGAGCTTCTGAGCATATTGATTTATTAAGCAATATCTGCCAATTGCATAACAGATCAGGACCAGGCCTCTTAGGCTGGATATTAACAGGATACAAGATTGTTATCTGATTTCTAATTGGAAGAAAGTTTAGGGACTTTCCAGAGTGGGGGGTGGGGGGGAGAGCAAACAGGTAAAATTCCCTGAAACCAGAAAAAGAGGTGTCCCACTCCCCCAACCTCAAATGTCTATATTCAATCAAAGGAATAAGGAAACAGTAACTGATTGACTAGTACAAAGCCAGTTTTCACATAAGACATAGTGGATTGCTTGAGATGTATAAGATGTATAATTGTAAGAAAACTAACTCTGCATCAGTCTTTAGATTTGACTGCTGTTTTGGTCAGCATAATTCAGGTCCTTAGTTGAGGGTCTGTAAGCAACAGGTAGAAGTGGTCCAACTTCTGAAACAATGCAATAAAGTTTTCTCACAATTCCAATAATTTTATAAAATTGAACTAGACCCATAGTTTAGTAGAAAGGGAACTGAGCTAGAATCAGAACCACACCGACCACAATTGTTGGTGTGGTTTACTCAGTTCCTACGATCCTCACACTTATTTCCAAGATTTTTAAGGAACTGATTCAAACTTATAAGAAAAAAAATCATTCCTCATTTGATAAATGGTCTAAGGATATGAATAGATATTTCTTAAGGGAAGAAAGCCAGCTATATGAAAAAATGCCCCAAATCACTAGTAATTAGAAAATGAAAAATAAGACAATTCTGAGATTCCACCTCATACTCATGAGGGTAACAGAGATGACAAAAAAAGAAAATACTAAATGTTGAAGGACTTTGGACGTGTGAATTGTACAGCCATTCTGGAATACAATATGGAATTATACAGAAAAAGTTGATGAACTTTAAAAAAAAAAAATAAACCCTACCACTATGCCACTGCTAGGCCTGTACTCAGAAGAGATCAATCAACTAACACTTGAGAAAAAGTCTTTTATCTTAAAAATATATATATAATAGCTTTTTTTTTGAACTGTCAAAGAACTGAAAATTAAGGTATGCCTCTTAATTGAGGAATATGATGGAGTATTATTCTGCTGCAAGAAATGAGGAGATAGGTGATTTTAGAAAAAAAAGCAGACTTCTATGAACTGATGCAGAGTGAAGTAAGCAGAACCAGAAGAATACTTTATACTCTGACATCAGTATTATAAAAATGAACAATGTTGAAGATTTATATAAACTGATGAGGACTGAAATGAGGAGCATGGGGAAAATTGTTCATACAGTAACAACACTGTAAAAATATAACTTGAAATCTAAGATCTGTGATCACTACAATGGCCATTCATGATTTCAGAAGAATGATGAAACATGCTATCCATGACAGAAAGATGATGAACTTAGGGAACAAAATGAAATATACATTTTTGTATGCAGCCATTGAGGGAATTGGTTTTGCTTGATGATGCATATATATTTTAAGAATTTTTTTTGGGGGGGGGGGTAACTGGGATAGGGAGAGAAAGAAAAAAAGGATTTGTTAATTTAAAAAAAGGTGGGAGTCTTACAGATGTGAAATGTTGTATATGCTTTCTTAATTTAACTTCGTCACAGATCTCTCAAAGTGTGAGTAATCTGTAAATGTAAAAACAAAATATCAGAATATTTTAAAAACAACTGTAATATGGTGAGAATTTAATATTAATTATTTCAGCATCTAAATAATACATTTGAAATGACAACGTTCAAGTAAACAGGTATTTTTTTTTTTAATTTAGTTTACAACATTCAGTTCTACAATCCCTTGAGTTTCAGATTTTCTCCCCCTCTCTCCTCCCTCCTCCTCCCCATGGTAGCATGCATTTAAATGTAGGATCTACAAATACCTTCACATTAAACATTAGTCAGGTTGTAAAGAAGGATTATAACGAATGGAGTGAACAGTGAGAAAGAAGAAACAAAACAAAGCAAAAAAAAGAGAGAGAACAAGTAGTTTGCTTCAGTCTGCATTTAGACTGTATTTCTCTGAATGTAGACATCTCTTTCCATCATGAGTCTTTTGGAGTTATCTTATAACCTTGCATTGCTGAGAGGAGCCTGGTCTATTAAAGTCACACATATGATGTGTCTGTAATTGTGTACACAGTTCTCCTGGTTCTGCTTTCCTCATTCAGCATCAGTTTATATAAGTCCCTTTAGGTTATTATGAAGTTCATCTCCTCCTCATTTCTTATAGCACAATAGTATTCCATTACATTCTTATACCACAGCTTGTTCAGCCATTCCCCAACTTATGGGCATCCTCTTGACTTCCAATTCTTTGCCACCACAAAAAGAGCTGCTATAAATATTTTTGTACATATGGGCCCTTTTCCCACTTCTGTGATCTCTTTGGGATATGGCCCGAGAAATGGTTCTGCTGGGTCAAAGAGTACACACTTATTTATTTATAGTCCTTTGGACATAGTTCCAGATTGCTCTCCAGAATGGCTGGACCAGTTTGCAGCTCCACCAACAATGCATTAGTGTTCCAATTTTTCCACATCCTCTCCAGCATTTGTCATTTTCCTGTTTTGTCATGTTAGCCAGTCTGACTGGTGAGATGTGGTACCTCAGAGTTGTTTTGATTTTCATTTCTCTAATCAATAGTGATTTAGAGCATTTTTTCATATGCTTATAGATGTCTTTAATTTCTTCCTCTGAAAACTGCCTCACCAAGTATTTATTAAGCACCTACTGTGTACCAGTCACTATGCTAAGCATTGGATGTACAGAGAAAGGCCAAAACAGTCCCTGTCCTCAAAGGGCTTCACTGCAGCTATGAGAGAGGTGTTTCATCCATATTGACTTTAAGAGATGACCTATTTTCAGTCCCATTTTTTTAAAAAATTAAATTCAATTTAAAAATAGACAATGGGAAGGCATTTCAGGCTTAGCAGTCAGCGGTCATGAATGGAATAGAATAAACATTTGTATAGTGCTCACTATGTACCAGGCTGTCTTAAGTACATCTGTGACATGCAGAATGCTTCATCTCATTTGGTCCTCACAGTTCTTGAACATAGGTGCTATTATTTCCATTCTGCAGTTGAAGAAACTGAGAAAGACCAAAGTTAAGACTTGCTCAGGATAACATAGCCAATAAGCATCTGAGGCCCATCTTGGATTCAAGGTTTCCTTGCTTGAGGCCTAGTACTCTGTTAACTATACCATCCAGCTGCTTACGTAACTTGAGTCAGGTAACTTATAGATCTAGTAGGCAACAAAGATGGAACTCTAAATGACCTAATCTGTCATGACTTATTAGTGACTCTTTGCCTAACTCCTAGTATTCACATCTTCCCCTTCTAATTGCTCACATTGGAATATGACATAGAAATAAATACAGAATTAAATAAATATGGGTAAAAGACAGCCTTTTTTACAAAAAAAAAGCTAGTTTGAATTTTACTATTTGACTAATGATTTTAATTTTTGTCAGATTAAATTATTACAAAAATTGGAATAAATTGAGAGATCAAGCAAGTCCGCAATTTAACAGGTATTCTGCTTTTTGTGAGATCACAGATTTAGATCTAAGAGGGACCTTAAGAGATTATCTACCTCCATGATGTCATTCTACAGATGAGAAAACTGTGGGCCAGAGAGGTAAAAGATGAATTGTTCCCTGGTCAAACAAGTAGTAAATAGCAAAGCCAGAATTTGACCCCAGGCCTTCAGACTGCAAGATTTAGCACTCTTTGCATTGTACCATTCTGCTCACATTCCTGCTCCCCCCCCCAAAAAAAAGTTTGATTTCTCCTTTTCCCTTCAGTTAAGAATATCATTGTACTTTATTAAAACTTTGTCAAGGTGTCCAGGCAAACCTTACATCTGTTCTTTGGGGTTTGCAAGCTGCATGTTGATTATACAGATATTAATTAACACTTTCACTATACCATATTCCCTATTTGTTTCCCCATCACTGGCTTCCCAGTTAGTTCTCCCAGGAAAGGTTTTGGGTTGAGTAGGCTTTTGAAGACAACTACAGACCTCACAAGTGACTTGCTGATTTTTGCTCAGCCCCAGAGAAAATGATTTTATCAGTTTGTAGATTTCAGTGTTTTTTCACTTACGTTTAGGAGCACAGGATGAAAGGAACTTAACTCATCATACCTTTGGGATTGGAAATTGATGACATCTTGGGGTTAACTTGACCTAGAGATTTCTATTGAACAGAACTTTCCCATGATTGATATGTAAAATCTTAGACTTGATCCAGATTATGTAGTAAAATATATCTAACATATTTCTTTAAAAATGTTACTCTATTATTCTTACAAAAAGTCCTTTGCCTTAATGCCTGACTTATTCTATAATGTGTATGTCATTTTCCCTCAGTGGGTCTTGCCCTCAGTAGGGATCTTAGGCTGGGGATTGTTGAAAAAAATTATGTAAATATCTTATAGAGGTTTAGAAAATACACTGCTCATATGTACAGATAGTGTTATTACAGTGAATTCAGTTGGTATGTGTGCTCCAAACACTCACTTCTTTTGTTTATTTTCAGGCTTTTAAGGCGTTGGGAAAAGGAATGTTTGTTTTTGCTAATTTCCTTATTCCAGCCTGGATTGTTCACTATTATGTCAAATACCATGTACAAGTAAGTATTTGAAGAAAATACTGTTTGGGGTTTTGTGTTTTATTTTGTTGTAAAAATAATGAAAAGCTTACTGCTATCCAATTATACTTCAAATTGCTTTACTTCGTAATTTCCAACTTGAAAACTGAAGGGTCAGTGTCCCCAAGACTCTTTCCTTTGAATTTGCCTATTTGGAATGCATTTTATTAATTAAACAGTTTGAAGGGAGTGGGTGCAGCCCATGAGCAGCCAATGAAATGCGTAATGTAGCTGAACTCTTCAACTAATAGTATTTGCTTTAGATTTGAAGCCTAGGGTTCTGGCCGTAGCACAAGGTGGAGAATGAATTAACTAGTCAACTGGCATTCATTAAGCACATAATCTGTGCAGGCTTTGTTGTAGGTGCTTGGTATTCAGAAGCAAAAATGAAATCGTTTCTGCCCTCTAGGAGCTAACCTGCTGGAGAAATACTATGTGTTCACAGATAAGTAAAGACTGGATACGTACAAAATGAACAGAGCATTATCTAGACGCAGTGGTTCTCAACCTTCCTAATGCCATGACCCTTTAATACAGTTCCTCATGTTGTGGTGACCCCCAGCCATAGAATTATTTTCGTTGCTACTTCATAACTGTAATTTTTCTACTGTTATGAATCGTAATGTAAATATCTGATATGCAGGATGTATTTTCATTGTTATAAATTGAACATAACCCACAGTTGAGAACCTCTAGATTGTAGAGGGCAGGGACACTGAGCCAGGGAAAGTAGAAGAGTCAGGCTCATAATCAGGCATTGCAGATAGGTACATGAAACTGTAGAGATATGCTGGAGCCAGATTTAAATGAACAACTTTAAATGCTAATCAGAGGATTTTGGCACTAAAGGCAGTGGGGAACCACAAAAGCACCTTGAGCAGAGAATAGTGACATATGGTCAGCTTCTTTCAGGAATATCAGTTGGGCAGTTTTCAGGAATATGAGAATAAGTACAGTAATGAAAAAGCTATTGTAACAGGTAAGACCATATGTTGACCTGAACTAGGGTGGTTGTGGTGTGAATGCAAAGGATACCCCAACTTCTGGAAACTAGCCCTCTTTCCTCACAGCCAGCGAGGAGGTGCAGTGGATAAATAGCACTGGGATTAGAATCTGGAAGACCTGAGTTCAAATGTAGCCTCAGACACTTACTAATGTATGACCCTGGACAAATCACCTATATTCTCTGTTTGCTTCAGTTTCCTCAGTTGTAAAATGGGGGTAATAATAGCACATAACTCCCAGGGTTGTGAAGATCAAGTGAGATCATTTGTCAGGTTCTTAGCATAGTCCCTAGTATATCCTAAGTCATGTATAAATGCTTTCCTTCCCAAGTTCTCTTGAGTACATTTCAAGGCAATCCTTTTACATCCTCTCTAATTAACTCACTATCCTATTCACCCTGGGCCATCTCCAGTCATCCTGATCTGTATCTTGCCACTGGACCCATGTGGCTTTCGGGATAAAGTGAGGCTGATGACTTTGCACAGCCCTCCTCACTTCAATCCAATTCACTTGCAAGTCATGGCATCACCTCTCTGACATTGTGGTCCTCTTCAGCAATGAAGGACAAACAGTAACAGCCCTATAACAAACAATGATCTAGTCTGATATCTTCACCTACCTGCTTGATGTCTCCACCTAGATAATCCCTGGGCTCAGCTCAGCATGTCTAAACCACAACTCGTCTTACTTCCTGAGCCTGCCCCTTCTTTTAACTTCCTATTTTTGATGGTGGTACCACCACTCTTCCAGGCACCCATGCTCTACAACCAAGACTACTCTTTAACTTCTCAATCTCATTATCTCTCTGAGCCTATTGCTTGCCAAATCTTGTTGATTGTGCTTCCTCAATATTAGAAGTAAATGAAGACTATACATTACAGTGGTTGATCTGCAAAAATAACAGTTTTCCCACTAAAAGAGTTCCCTGTATTATCCTTCTGAATGTTCTTGTTTTTTTGTGATAAACTTGGGCAGTGGTTATTTTCTGACAAGCCTGGCAGATTGTTCCCAGTCTCTTTTGCAGGATCAGCAGTATCTCTCTCCTCCCTCCCTTCTCCCCTGGATCTGTGTCCCACTCTTTCTATTTGAGTATACCTAGGGCCCTGACCTGGGCCCTTCTTTCTCTCAGTGATGATTCCAGCCACCTCCAGGAATTCAGCCACCATCTTTGTCCACAAAGCCACTTTTCCTCTCTTCAAAAGTTCATCCTTTAATCTCTTCATTGTTTTAGGCGTGTGTGTGTGTGTGTGTGTGTGTGTGTGCACATATATACATATTAAGTCATGGGTTTTACTGCTGGTTCCTTTCTTAGATTTTGTTCTGTGAACTTCCACCTGTCTCAACCACTGTTATTCACTCACTAGAGTTGCCTGTTCCTATGTTTTTTTGGGGGGGAGGAGGTAGCATGTAGGTAGAACTAGAACTTATATAGTTTGGTTTTTTTTTTTTTTGGAGGGAGAAAGGCAGGGCAGTTGAGGTTAAGTGATTGGCCCAAGGTCACAGGGCTAGTAAGTGTTAAATGTCTGACGCTGGATTTGAACTCAAGTCCTCCTGACTCCAGGGCTGGTGCTCTATTCACTGTGACACCTAGCTGCCCCTGCCTGTTTCTATATTATCTAGGATGTGGCAATACAGTGACAGTTTTGTCCCTCAGCCATCTTTTTTTAGTTTTAAACTCCTTTATTTAGATTTACAAGACACCCAGCAAATAAGCTTTTGCTGGCGTTTGTTAGGTACACTTCATTCCTGGGAAGGAGTTTGTCAGCCTTGGATTTTGAGCCATAGTTCAAAATCCCATTCTTGTATACTATGCTCTTAGGTACCATCCAGTTGATTTCTCATAAAGTCATTTGCTTCCATTTGCTCCACTCTAATTCTGAAGGAATTATTCTCTTCAGTGAACTTTTGAGATTCTTATTCCATCTGGCAAATTCGACTTTTTAAGGCATTCTTCTCCTCATTGGCTTTTTGGGCCTCTTTTGCAATTTGAGTTTGTCTATTTTTTGAGGTGTTATTTTCTTC
>JAQQSV010000825.1:46046-92195 GCA_028646515.1 Pseudochirops corinnae
CAAAGCATGGAACACGATGAAGAGAACACAGTCAGAACTCCTGCACCAAAAGCTTCCAAGAAAAATATAAACTGGTTACAGGCCATGGAAGAGTTCAAGAAGGAATTTTGAAAATCAATTAAGAGAAATGGAGGAAAAACTGGGAAAAGAAATGACAATGAGGCAAGAAAATCATGAAAAGAGAGTCAACAACCTGACTGAAGAAAATAACACCTCAAAAAATAGACAAACTCAAATTGCAAAAGAGGCCCAAAAAGCCAATGAGGAGAAGAATGCCTTAAAAAGTCGAATTTGCCAGATGGAATAAGAATCTCAAAAGTTCACTGAAGAGAATAATTCCTTCAGAATTAGAGTGGAGCAAATGGAAGCAAATGACTTTATGAGAAATCAACTGGATGGTACCTAAGAGCATAGTATACAAGAATGGGATTTTGAACTATGGCTCAAAATCCAAGGCTGACAAACTCCTTCCCAGGAATGAAGTGTACCTAACAAACGCCAGCAAAAGCTTATTTGCTGGGTGTCTTGTAAATCTAAATAAAGGAGTTTAAAACTAAAAAAAGATGGCTGAGGGACAAAACTGTCACTGTATTGCCACATCCTAGATAATATAGAAACAGGCAGGGGCAGCTAGGTGTCACAGTGAATAGAGCACCAGCCCTGGAGTCAGGAGGACTTGAGTTCAAATCCAGCGTCAGACATTTAACACTTACTAGCCCTGTGACCTTGGGCCAATCACTTAACCTCAACTGCCCTGCCTTTCTCCCTCCAAAAAAAAAAAAAACCAAACTATATAAGTTCTAGTTCTACCTACATGCTACCTCCTCCCCCCCAAAAAAACATAGGAACAGGCAACTCTAGTGAGTGAATAACAGTGGTTGAGACAGGTGGAAGTTCACAGAACAAAATCTAAGAAAGGAACCAGCAGTAAAACCCATGACTTAATATGTATATATGTGCACACACACACACACACACACACACACACGCCTAAAACAATGAAGAGATTAAAGGATGAACTTTTGAAGAGAGGAAAAGTGGCTTTGTGGACAAAGATGGTGGCTGAATTCCTGGAGGTGGCTGGAATCATCACTGAGAGAAAGAAGGGCCCAGGTCAGGGCCCTAGGTATACTCAAATAGAAAGAGTGGGACACAGATCCAGGGGAGAAGGGAGGGAGGAGAGAGATACTGCTGATCCTGCAAAAGAGACTGGGAACAATCTGCCAGGCTTGTCAGAAAATAACCACTGCCCAAGTTTATCACAAAAAAACAAGAACATTCAGAAGGATAATACAGGGAACTCTTTTAGTGGGAAAACTGTTATTTTTGCAGATCAACCACTGTAATGTATAGTCTTCATTTACTTCTAATATTGAGGAAGCACAATCAACAAGATTTGGCAAGCAATAGGCTCAGAGAGATAATGAGATTGAGAAGTTAAAGAGTAGTCTTGGTTGTAGAGCATGGGTGCCTGGAAGAGTGGTGGTACCACCATCAAAAATAGGAAGTTAAAAGAAGGGGCAGGCTCAGGAAGTAAGACGAGTTGTGGTTTAGACATGCTGAGCTGAGCCCAGGGATTATCTAGGTGGAGACATCAAGCAGGTAGGTGAAGATATCAGACTAGATCATTGTTTGTTATAGGGCTGTTACTGTTTGTCCTTCATTGCTGAAGAGGACCACAATGTCAGAGAGGTGATGCCATGACTTGCAAGTGAATTGGATTGAAGTGAGGAGGGCTGTGCAAAGTCATCAGCCTCACTTTATCCCGAAAGCCACATGGGTCCAGTGGCAAGATACAGATCAGGATGACTGGAGATGGCCCAGGGTGAATAGGATAGTGAGTTAATTAGAGAGGATGTAAAAGGATTGCCTTGAAATGTACTCAAGAGAACTTGGGAAGGAAAGCATTTATACATGACTTAGGATATACTAGGGACTATGCTAAGAACCTGACAAATGATCTCACTTGATCTTCACAACCCTGGGAGTTATGTGCTATTATTACCCCCATTTTACAACTGAGGAAACTGAAGCAAACAGAGAATATAGGTGATTTGTCCAGGGTCATACATTAGTAAGTGTCTGAGGCTACATTTGAACTCAGGTCTTCCAGATTCTAATCCCAGTGCTATTTATCCACTGCACCTCCTCGCTGGCTGTGAGGAAAGAGGGCTAGTTTCCAGAAGTTGGGGTATCCTTTGCATTCACACCACAACCACCCTAGTTCAGGTCAACATATGGTCTTACCTGTTACAATAGCTTTTTCATTACTGTACTTATTCTCATATTCCTGAAAACTGCCCAACTGATATTCCTGAAAGAAGCTGACCATATGTCACTATTCTCTGCTCAAGGTGCTTTTGTGGTTCCCCACTGCCTTTAGTGCCAAAATCCTCTGATTAGCATTTAAAGTTGTTCATTTAAATCTGGCTCCAGCATATCTCTACAGTTTCATGTACCTATCTGCAATGCCTGATTATGAGCCTGACTCTTCTACTTTCCCTGGCTCAGTGTCCCTGCCCTCTACAATCTAGAGGTTCTCAACTGTGGGTTATGTTCAATTTATAACAATGAAAATACATCCTGCATATCAGATATTTACATTACGATTCATAACAGTAGAAAAATTACAGTTATGAAGTAGCAACGAAAATAATTCTATGGCTGGGGGTCACCACAACATGAGGAACTGTATTAAAGGGTCATGGCATTAGGAAGGTTGAGAACCACTGCGTCTAGATAATGCTCTGTTCATTTTGTACGTATCCAGTCTTTACTTATCTGTGAACACATAGTATTTCTCCAGCAGGTTAGCTCCTAGAGGGCAGAAACGATTTCATTTTTGCTTCTGAATACCAAGCACCTACAACAAAGCCTGCACAGATTATGTGCTTAATGAATGCCAGTTGACTAGTTAATTCATTCTCCACCTTGTGCTACGGCCAGAACCCTAGGCTTCAAATCTAAAGCAAATACTATTAGTTGAAGAGTTCAGCTACATTACGCATTTCATTGGCTGCTCATGGGCTGCACCCACTCCCTTCAAACTGTTTAATTAATAAAATGCATTCCAAATAGGCAAATTCAAAGGAAAGAGTCTTGGGGACACTGACCCTTCAGTTTTCAAGTTGGAAATTACGAAGTAAAGCAATTTGAAGTATAATTGGATAGCAGTAAGCTTTTCATTATTTTTACAACAAAATAAAACACAAAACCCCAAACAGTATTTTCTTCAAATACTTACTTGTACATGGTATTTGACATAATAGTGAACAATCCAGGCTGGAATAAGGAAATTAGCAAAAACAAACATTCCTTTTCCCAACGCCTTAAAAGCCTGAAAATAAACAAAAGAAGTGAGTGTTTGGAGCACACATACCAACTGAATTCACTGTAATAACACTATCTGTACATATGAGCAGTGTATTTTCTAAACCTCTATAAGATATTTACATAATTTTTTTCAACAATCCCCAGCCTAAGATCCCTACTGAGGGCAAGACCCACTGAGGGAAAATGACATACACATTATAGAATAAGTCAGGCATTAAGGCAAAGGACTTTTTGTAAGAATAATAGAGTAACATTTTTAAAGAAATATGTTAGATATATTTTACTACATAATCTGGATCAAGTCTAAGATTTTACATATCAATCATGGGAAAGTTCTGTTCAATAGAAATCTCTAGGTCAAGTTAACCCCAAGATGTCATCAATTTCCAATCCCAAAGGTATGATGAGTTAAGTTCCTTTCATCCTGTGCTCCTAAACGTAAGTGAAAAAACACTGAAATCTACAAACTGATAAAATCATTTTCTCTGGGGCTGAGCAAAAATCAGCAAGTCACTTGTGAGGTCTGTAGTTGTCTTCAAAAGCCTACTCAACCCAAAACCTTTCCTGGGAGAACTAACTGGGAAGCCAGTGATGGGGAAACAAATAGGGAATATGGTATAGTGAAAGTGTTAATTAATATCTGTATAATCAACATGCAGCTTGCAAACCCCAAAGAACAGATGTAAGGTTTGCCTGGACACCTTGACAAAGTTTTAATAAAGTACAATGATATTCTTAACTGAAGGGAAAAGGAGAAATCAAACTTTTTTTTGGGGGGGGGAGCAGGAATGTGAGCAGAATGGTACAATGCAAAGAGTGCTAAATCTTGCAGTCTGAAGGCCTGGGGTCAAATTCTGGCTTTGCTATTTACTACTTGTTTGACCAGGGAACAATTCATCTTTTACCTCTCTGGCCCACAGTTTTCTCATCTGTAGAATGACATCATGGAGGTAGATAATCTCTTAAGGTCCCTCTTAGATCTAAATCTGTGATCTCACAAAAAGCAGAATACCTGTTAAATTGCGGACTTGCTTGATCTCTCAATTTATTCCAATTTTTGTAATAATTTAATCTGACAAAAATTAAAATCATTAGTCAAATAGTAAAATTCAAACTAGCTTTTTTTTTGTAAAAAAGGCTGTCTTTTACCCATATTTATTTAATTCTGTATTTATTTCTATGTCATATTCCAATGTGAGCAATTAGAAGGGGAAGATGTGAATACTAGGAGTTAGGCAAAGAGTCACTAATAAGTCATGACAGATTAGGTCATTTAGAGTTCCATCTTTGTTGCCTACTAGATCTATAAGTTACCTGACTCAAGTTACGTAAGCAGCTGGATGGTATAGTTAACAGAGTACTAGGCCTCAAGCAAGGAAACCTTGAATCCAAGATGGGCCTCAGATGCTTATTGGCTATGTTATCCTGAGCAAGTCTTAACTTTGGTCTTTCTCAGTTTCTTCAACTGCAGAATGGAAATAATAGCACCTATGTTCAAGAACTGTGAGGACCAAATGAGATGAAGCATTCTGCATGTCACAGATGTACTTAAGACAGCCTGGTACATAGTGAGCACTATACAAATGTTTATTCTATTCCATTCATGACCGCTGACTGCTAAGCCTGAAATGCCTTCCCATTGTCTATTTTTAAATTGAATTTAATTTTTTAAAAAAATGGGACTGAAAATAGGTCATCTCTTAAAGTCAATATGGATGAAACACCTCTCTCATAGCTGCAGTGAAGCCCTTTGAGGACAGGGACTGTTTTGGCCTTTCTCTGTACATCCAATGCTTAGCATAGTGACTGGTACACAGTAGGTGCTTAATAAATACTTGGTGAGGCAGTTTTCAGAGGAAGAAATTAAAGACATCTATAAGCATATGAAAAAATGCTCTAAATCACTATTGATTAGAGAAATGAAAATCAAAACAACTCTGAGGTACCACATCTCACCAGTCAGACTGGCTAACATGACAAAACAGGAAAATGACAAATGCTGGAGAGGATGTGGAAAAATTGGAACACTAATGCATTGTTGGTGGAGCTGCAAACTGGTCCAGCCATTCTGGAGAGCAATCTGGAACTATGTCCAAAGGACTATAAATAAATAAGTGTGTACTCTTTGACCCAGCAGAACCATTTCTCGGGCCATATCCCAAAGAGATCACAGAAGTGGGAAAAGGGCCCATATGTACAAAAATATTTATAGCAGCTCTTTTTGTGGTGGCAAAGAATTGGAAGTCAAGAGGATGCCCATAAGTTGGGGAATGGCTGAACAAGCTGTGGTATAAGAATGTAATGGAATACTATTGTGCTATAAGAAATGAGGAGGAGATGAACTTCATAATAACCTAAAGGGACTTATATAAACTGATGCTGAATGAGGAAAGCAGAACCAGGAGAACTGTGTACACAATTACAGACACATCATATGTGTGACTTTAATAGACCAGGCTCCTCTCAGCAATGCAAGGTTATAAGATAACTCCAAAAGACTCATGATGGAAAGAGATGTCTACATTCAGAGAAATACAGTCTAAATGCAGACTGAAGCAAACTACTTGTTCTCTCTCTTTTTTTTGCTTTGTTTTGTTTCTTCTTTCTCACTGTTCACTCCATTCGTTATAATCCTTCTTTACAACCTGACTAATGTTTAATGTGAAGGTATTTGTAGATCCTACATTTAAATGCATGCTACCATGGGGAGGAGGAGGGAGGAGAGAGGGGGAGAAAATCTGAAACTCAAGGGATTGTAGAACTGAATGTTGTAAACTAAATTAAAAAAAAAAATACCTGTTTACTTGAACGTTGTCATTTCAAATGTATTATTTAGATGCTGAAATAATTAATATTAAATTCTCACCATATTACAGTTGTTTTTAAAATATTCTGATATTTTGTTTTTACATTTACAGATTACTCACACTTTGAGAGATCTGTGACGAAGTTAAATTAAGAAAGCATATACAACATTTCACATCTGTAAGACTCCCACCTTTTTTTAAATTAACAAATCCTTTTTTTCTTTCTCTCCCTATCCCAGTTACCCCCCCCCCCAAAAAAAATTCTTAAAATATATATGCATCATCAAGCAAAACCAATTCCCTCAATGGCTGCATACAAAAATGTATATTTCATTTTGTTCCCTAAGTTCATCATCTTTCTGTCATGGATAGCATGTTTCATCATTCTTCTGAAATCATGAATGGCCATTGTAGTGATCACAGATCTTAGATTTCAAGTTATATTTTTACAGTGTTGTTACTGTATGAACAATTTTCCCCATGCTCCTCATTTCAGTCCTCATCAGTTTATATAAATCTTCAACATTGTTCATTTTTATAATACTGATGTCAGAGTATAAAGTATTCTTCTGGTTCTGCTTACTTCACTCTGCATCAGTTCATAGAAGTCTGCTTTTTTTTCTAAAATCACCTATCTCCTCATTTCTTGCAGCAGAATAATACTCCATCATATTCCTCAATTAAGAGGCATACCTTAATTTTCAGTTCTTTGACAGTTCAAAAAAAAAGCTATTATATATATATTTTTAAGATAAAAGACTTTTTCTCAAGTGTTAGTTGATTGATCTCTTCTGAGTACAGGCCTAGCAGTGGCATAGTGGTAGGGTTTATTTTTTTTTTTTAAAGTTCATCAACTTTTTCTGTATAATTCCATATTGTATTCCAGAATGGCTGTACAATTCACACGTCCAAAGTCCTTCAACATTTAGTATTTTCTTTTTTTGTCATCTCTGTTACCCTCATGAGTATGAGGTGGAATCTCAGAATTGTCTTATTTTTCATTTTCTAATTACTAGTGATTTGGGGCATTTTTTCATATAGCTGGCTTTCTTCCCTTAAGAAATATCTATTCATATCCTTAGACCATTTATCAAATGAGGAATGATTTTTTTTCTTATAAGTTTGAATCAGTTCCTTAAAAATCTTGGAAATAAGTGTGAGGATCGTAGGAACTGAGTAAACCACACCAACAATTGTGGTCGGTGTGGTTCTGATTCTAGCTCAGTTCCCTTTCTACTAAACTATGGGTCTAGTTCAATTTTATAAAATTATTGGAATTGTGAGAAAACTTTATTGCATTGTTTCAGAAGTTGGACCACTTCTACCTGTTGCTTACAGACCCTCAACTAAGGACCTGAATTATGCTGACCAAAACAGCAGTCAAATCTAAAGACTGATGCAGAGTTAGTTTTCTTACAATTATACATCTTATACATCTCAAGCAATCCACTATGTCTTATGTGAAAACTGGCTTTGTACTAGTCAATCAGTTACTGTTTCCTTATTCCTTTGATTGAATATAGACATTTGAGGTTGGGGGAGTGGGACACCTCTTTTTCTGGTTTCAGGGAATTTTACCTGTTTGCTCTCCCCCCCACCCCCCACTCTGGAAAGTCCCTAAACTTTCTTCCAATTAGAAATCAGATAACAATCTTGTATCCTGTTAATATCCAGCCTAAGAGGCCTGGTCCTGATCTGTTATGCAATTGGCAGATATTGCTTAATAAATCAATATGCTCAGAAGCTCAAACCTTTGTTGCCCCAGTTATTTCAGATTTTACCTGTCACATAAGATTTTTATCAGAGAAACTTACTGCAAAGATTTTTTTCCCCCTAGATACTTGCTTCCTTTTGATTTTTAACTTCATTAGATTTTTTGTGCAAAAACTTTAAAATTTTAAAATTAAGTCAAAATGATTGACTTTGTCTTCTGTGAAGGGCATTTTTAAGTGCCTACAATGTGCTTAGTGTTGAATGACTATCTCATTTGATGATCTCTATTCTATGATCCTCTATTGTGGGTCATAAATTTTTCTCTAATCCATAGATCTGATAGATATTTTATTCCATGCTTCTCTAATTTGTTTACAATGTGACCTTTTATATCCAGGTCACATACCCATTTGCAGCTCACATTGGCAGGATGCTGAAGTGCCAATCTAAATTTAATTTCTTCTATACCGCTGTCCAATTTTCCCAGTTTTTATCAAACAGGGAGCAGCTTTGTGTTTATCAAATCGTAAGGTACTAAATTTTCTGTATTCTGCATACTTAATCTGTTTCACTGACTGGCATTTCTTAACTGGTACATTCAATAATAACTTCTTTGTAATACAGCATGAAATCTGACCCTGCTAGGCCCTTTTTTGTTCCCATTCCTTTTCATTATTTCTCTTGAGATTGGTGACCTTTTTAAATCTCCATATGAATTCCATTATTGTTTTTTGTAGTTTATAAAACAATCCTTTTATACTGTCCAGTGGGAAGACAAAGGTCGAGATGACTGTCAATGGCTCAATGCAGTAGGTGACCCTGGCCTTTCTAAATTAAGGCCAACAGAACCCTTCCAATACCAGGTTTCATGCCCCTAAGACAGGATATCTCACTCAGATAATGGCCTCAGTTTGCCCTTAAGTCATAGATATTTTAAACTGGAGGGGACATCAGAGATCATCTAATCCAAGCCTACTTTCTTCTTTCATGTAGGTTCAGATGAGCAAACTAAGACCCAAATAAGTTAGGTGACTTTCTCAAGGTCATACAGCTAATTAGCTGTAGAATGGTAACTAGGCCAAGTTCTCACCCTAAGTTTGGTGACAACACACATTAGTGACAGCTCACAGGCTGTTTTGTAGGCTGGCAACTTTCAACCAGTGGCATTCAAATTTTACTTGTCAGGACAAGGTAAGACAAGGTCTGGCTAAGATCCTAACATCATAATCAAGTCAAGACAGTGCTTTTCCTAAACCATACCACACTGTATACGGTCTAAAAAAAAGGGGGTGGTGGTGGAGGGGGAAGGACCTTTACATTCTTGGAATGCAGAAAAGGGGAATGAATAGGTTGTCTTGTCCAAAAAAATAAAGGTCAGAAATTTAAGGGAAGAGATGGGGCAGTATCATTAAGTAGTAAAGGGAGATGAAACAGAAGGGAAAAGCCTCACAATGTGTCGATAATGACCTTATATAGCCCTTTAGGCTTTCCCATATACCTTCTTCATAACAATCCTGTGAAGGTATTGCTATATCCACTTTAATAATAGTTGTTATTAGTAGTAAGTAGTCGATAACAGCACCTCTTTTAAGTTTTGCAAAGCAAATATATCCCTTTATCCTCACAACCACCATGGGATGTGGGTGCTATTATCCCCATTTTGCAGACGCATGAAACTCAGGCAGCCTTTACAAGAGAGGAAACTGAATCTCAGTGAGGTTGGAAACCTAAAAAATGTCCCCCGTTGTTCCACTATCGATTTGATTATTTCCAATTTATCCTGTATATAGCTTGTTTATACATGGTTGTTTTCACGCTCTCTCCCATTGGACTGTGAGCTCCTTCAAATCTTTTACTTTTCATTACTTGGACACTGTAGGAGCTTAATCAATAAACAGTGACTGACTGACTTAAGAGGAAATGGTTCTGGGATGGATGTCCCACGGAGCGGGGCCCTCGGAGGCGCTTTCCCCGACCCCCACCGCTTTTTTCCCTGGGGAGGGAGGAGGCGGGTCCTACGAGAAAGTGGGGCCAGGGTCGCCGTCACTCACAAATCTTTTCCAGATGGAGTCCGTCTGCAGAAAGTTATTCCCGAAGCCCCACCAACCCTTCTGCTGGGGCAGTACGGGTTCCCGGGGGCTCAGCTCCTGGTCCTTCAGCCACTGCCTCCTCAGAGCGCGCAGCTGCTCCAGCCGCAGCTTCTCGTCTGGCGTGTACCCCAACATCGCCTTGATCTCGCCGCCTAGTACAAACTGGACCAAATCGCAGAGACCCTTCCTCTCGGCGCCCAAGCGACCTTGCCGGGACAGTAGTAAGCGGCGCTGGCGCCTGGTGATGACGTATGCACCTCGCTCCAAACCTGCTCCAATGAAGGCTGTGAAAGGCGAAGCGGGCAGCGTGGAGAGCATCTGCACATGCGCGTGAGTATTTACTTCTCACAGATGGCCTGGCGCCTCCTGGTGTTCAGAATTGCAGCGAAAGAATTACAGTGGCTGCTTTTTTGGCAGGAACATCCATCCCTAAGGCTTAGAGTGCAAGTGTGGAATTCTTTAGTTTACAATATTTAGACTTTGGAACCTGAATTTCATAAAGCACTGACGCACTTCCATTCTTTCTGTAGTGAATTCACAATTCAGGAAGCGAATTGCGAGATAAAGTAATCGTCTCTTCTGCCACTTAAAAGTCACCAAACTTTAATCAAGCATCCCTTATGTAGTAGGTGCTGGGAATACAAAGACAAAATGAAACAATTCCTGCTCCCTAGTGCATAAATTAATATATTTTTAAAAGTTCTGTGATATACAAGGTTAACTTGTTTTTTTTTTTCCTACTTTGCAAAAATACAGTGTTTTACCAATCAGTCTGTGATGTAATGTAAAAAACACTGCATTTTAAGACAGAAGTCTTAGGGTTGAAAATTAGGTTCTGCCATTTATGATCACTGTGACATTAGGCAAGTCACTCAGTCTGTTTGGGCTTCAGTTTCCTTATCTGTAAAAGTATCTGGCTTGAGTTAATTTAATAAAAAATTTTTAAAAAAGTAAAAAAAATATCTTGTTTGATTAAACATGGTTCTTTCCATTCTGGTTTTATATAGCATGTAAATCCTATTGCCAGGATTCCTTCACTCAACAATCAATTTATTAAAGGACATGTTTATAAGCTGCCTTTGCCAAAATTACCAACTATCTCTTAATGCTCAAACCTGATGATCTTTTCTGTTCTCATTCTTACTACATCTCAAATTATTGACCACCTGCAGGATGCTCCCTTCTCTGGGTTTTCATGACACTGTTCTCTCTTAGTTCTCCTAGCAGTCTGACAGCTCCTTCTCAGGCCCTTTTGAAGGTTCACCATCCAGTTAGGATCCACCCTCTTAATATGGGTGTTCCTGAAGGTTCTATCCAGGATCTTATTATCTATTCCTTCTATACTCTCTGATTTAGTGACAGCTTTAGCTCCCAGATTGATTGTAATATCCAGTTGTAGGCTCTTTCCTCAGATTCAGTAGGTTATCACTTATTGGTTATAGGACATTTCACATTAGACCCTTCTTCCCCCCAGTCTTCTGTAATGTTTTTAGGGGAACTTAGTATTGCAATGATCTCTCACCCAGGAAAACATTAATCCATTAAACTACCTTCAAGAGGAGAATGGGAGAGGGAAGGGTAAAATTATGTGAAGCTATTTACCTCTGACTAGGACGTCCTGCTTTTATAAAGCCTTTTTCAACCTCTTAAACTTGTTTACTCTTGCCTCACTGTATTACCTATAGTCGAGATTCATGTATCTTAATCTTTCTCTCCTATTGGAGAGTTTGTATGAATTATTACTTTTTGTTTATTTTTAGTTTACAATATTCATTTCCATAAGATTTTGAGTTAAAAATTTTCTCCTCATCTTTCCCCTACCCACCACCCCAAAACAGTGATCCCACTGAATAGCCTCTCCCCCAATCTGCTCTCTCCTATGTCCTCCCCCATTAGCCCTCCAACTTTCCAGTAGGGCAAAATGGATCTCCATACCCCAGTGCCTGTATATCTTATTTCCCAGTTGCATGTAAAAAAAAAAATGGTAATATATTTTTTAAACATTGGATTTTAAAATTTTGAATTCCAGATTCTTTCCCTTCTTCCTTCCTCACCCACCCTTACTGGGAAGATAAGCAATTCAATATAGGTTGTACATGTGTAGTTACACAGAACATTTCCATAGTGGATATATTGTGAAAGACTAACTATATTTCCCTCCATCCTATCCCACCCCTCACTTGTTCTATTTTTTACTTTGACACTATCCCTTTTTAAAAGTTTGTGCTTCTAACTGCCCTCTCCCCAACCTACCCTCCCTTCTGTCATCCCCTCTCTCATCCCCTCCCCCCTACTCACCTATAGGATAAGATACCAAATTTAGAGTGTATGTAATTCCCTCCCTAAGCCAAATTCAATGAGAGTAAGGTTGACCCATTCCCTTTTGCCTTTCTGTTCTTCCCCTCCATTGTAACAGTTATACCTTGACTCTTCTATATGAGATAATTGACTCCATTCTATCTCTCCCTGTCTTCTCTCATTATATTCCTCTCTCACTTCTCAATTTCACCTTTTGAATATCATCCCTTCCTACTCAATTGATCTTGTGCCATCTGTCCATGTATACCTGTACACATATATACACACTCTCACATATGTATACATATGCATATATGCCCTCCTATAAGACATATATGTATATATACATATATATACACATTGATATTCCCTTCACCTATCCTCATATGGAAAAAGTTTCATAGGTTACAATTATCATTTTTCCATATAGGCATGTAAATAATTCAACTATAATAAGTTCCTTATGATTTCTTTTCCCTGTTTACCTTCTTATGCTTCTCTTGCTTCTTGTATTTGAAGGACCATATTTTCCCTTGAAACATTATACTCAGTTTTGCTGGGTAGGTGATTCTTGGTTTTAATCCTAGCTCCTTTGACCTCCAGAATATCATATTCCAAGCCCTTTGATCCCTTAATGTTGAAGCTGCTAGGTCTTGTGTTATCCTGGTTGTATTTCCACAATATTCAAATTGTTTCTTCCTGGCTTCTTGTAATATTTTTTCCTTGACCTGGAAATCTGGAATTTGGCTATCATATTCCTAGGAGTTTTCTTTTTTGGGATCTTTTTCAAGAGGGGATTGGTGAATTCTTTCAATTTCTATTTTTCTCTCTGGTTCTAAAATATCAGGGCAATTTTCTTTGAGAATTTCTTGAAAGATGATGTCTAGGATCTTTTTTTGATCATGGCTTTTAGGTAGTCCAATAATTTTTAAATTCTGTCTCCTCTATTTTCCAGGTGAGTGGTTTTTCAATGAGATATTTCACATTGCCTTCTATTTTTTCATTTGTTTGGATCTGTTTAATAGTATCTTGATTTCTCATAAAGCCATTAGCTTCCATTTGTTCCAATCTAATTCTGAAGGAATTATTCTCTTCTGTGAGCTTTTGAAATTCTTTTCCATCTGGCAAATTTGCCTTTTTTAAGGAATTCTTCTCCTCATTGGCTTTTTTGACATCTTTTGCCATTAGAGTTAGTCTATTTTTTAAGGTGTTATTTTCTTCAGTCATGTTGTTGACCTTCTTTTTGTTGTTTTCTGGCATCATTCTCATTTCTTCTCCCAATTTTCCCTCTACTTCTCTTACTTGATTTTTAAAATCCTTCTTGAGCTTCTCCATAGCCTGTAACCCCTTCATATTTTTCTTGGAAGCTTTTGATACAGGAGTTCTGACTTTTTTGTCTTCCTCCCATTCCATGCTTTGATCCTTTTTGTCCCCCAAAAAGGAATCTAACGTTTGATCACTGTGCTTGCTTTGCTTCCTCTGCTTGCTCATGTTGCCACTCAATTACTTGACTTTTGAGCTCTTTGCCACAGAAAACTCTGCTTCTGGAGAGGGGAGCTTTGTCCTAAATCACTAGGGTTTTTGCCGCTATTGGAGCTATTAGTTGGGTGCCCTCTCTGAAGCTCCCACAAGCTCTGGCCCACTGGTCACACGCCCATGGATCTCCAACCAATGCTGCGATCCAGATCCAAGCAGGTTAAAGCAATAGTGATTACCCTCTGAATGGTTGCTAGGTCCCCCTGTAATCTGCAGGCCAGGAGTTCTGGAAGCAGCCACATGGTAGCTGCACAGCCACTGTACCTACACTGCTTCTTGCCACAGGGACAGGGGCCAGATCTTGCTCTTGTGTCCCCCCTAGTTTCAACAGAGTTCCACATGCACCTTTTACTTTGTCTTTGGCGTTTATGGGTTGATAAGTCTGGAAAACACCACAGCTGCTGGTGCTTCACTTTCCAAAAGTCTGCTCCAGCTGCAGTTGGTTGGGGCTGCCCTGAGGCTGAAACCGTGGCTTACACAGGGCTAGGCCAGCTCCCAGTGTGCTGTGCTAAACCTTTCCTGTAGGATTGCTGGGTTCCCTTCAGCAGGAAATGTGTTTCTCTCTGTGGGGTTCTGTAGCTCTAAAATTTGTTTAGAGTCATATTTTTTAGGTATTTGTGGTGGTTGTGGGGGGAGCTCAGGGAATTTTCCTGTTTCTATGCTGCCATCTTGGCTCCACCCCCATTTATAAGAATAATTATTTAAAAAACCCAAAAGAATGTTTTCATTTGGGTCAGCCCCCAATCAGGAGAAAAGTGTGACATTTTAAGACTAAGTTCAAACCTGGATCCTTTTCTTCTGTATCTCTGTAATCCCAGACATTCACTAGCCTCCCTCTTTTGTAGCTTCCCATTCAGAAATAAAGAACAGTAAGAGCATTCAGATTTTCTCAATAAAAAAATTTTTTAAACCCCAACTAATTAAACAGAACTTAGAAGGGAAAGTTTAAAGAACAAAATGAATTTAGGAATAAGTTTCTTTCCCAATCTAGCAGAGAGGGAAGGGGAAAGAAGAGACTGTGATTTACAGTTTACCTGTTCCACAGGATAGTGTCAGTATGACCAGTAGTTCAAGACATCCACTGCTTGGGGATACCAACCCTCAGGCCACAGGCTTCTGAGTCTTAGGGCTCAGTTGCTCAGTCTGCTGACTTGCATTGCAAAATTCCTCTGTGAGAAAGTTACTCTCTCTGTCTCTGTCTCTCTCTGTCTCTCTCTCTGTCTCTCTCTGTTTCTGTCTGTCTCTCTCTCTCTCCTTCCATTTGAATCTCACACTCTAGCTTTTTTCCTCCTCTTTAACTGAGAACCTACAGTTGTCATCCCATTGTGTCTTTGCCTTGCCTCAAGGCTTGAGATAGCCTCAATCCCTCCCCAAAAGGGAAGAAATTGATGTTACAAGAAAATTTTGAATTTCCTTTTATTAATCTTTATTATTTGGGATTCAGGGCCACCTCTCCTGTTTAAGAGATTGTTTGGTTGGTTAAAACTTGTCCTATGGGATGTTAAAACTTAGTAAAGTCCCTCATACATTCCTGAAATAAGAAGCCAAAAGAGAGACCAGGCTTCCTAAAGTAAATTGATTAGGTTTATTTATAGAAGGATCCCAACGTGCTCTGACCCTGTGGTTATCTTTTGGCATATAAATCTCCCCTCTCAATTAACTCTTTTCTAAATATAATCTTGAAGGATAAATCTCACCAGACTAACCTTTAAAAATAATTCCCTAAAATTTATCTTTGTTAAACTCTGTTTCTCTTTCCCCTGATTGATATGTGAGATTATGCATCTCTTGGGAAGGCTGTAAAACAAAAATTATTTCTCTGTCTCTCTGATGTAATTGGAAACTATACAAGCTTTGTTAGAACCCTAACTGGAGTGCAGAGTTATTTTTTGTAAGCTCTGAACCTGTGCTTAAACATAATAAAACCTTTAACTCTTATCATCTCTTTGTGGTGATAGTGTTATTAGGGAGCATTTACCTATCACAAGAAGTCAGTGGGAATTTTTTTTTAAATAAACTTTTGTTTATTTTTAGTACACATCATTCATTTCCATGAGATTTTGAATTACAAATTTTCTCCCCATCTTTCCCCTACCCACCACCCCAAAACAACAATCCCACTGTATACCCCCTCCCCCAATCTGTTCTCTCCTATATCCTCCCCCATCACCTCTCTGACTTTCCGGGAGGACAAGATGGATCTCCTTACCCCAGGGCCTGTATATCTTAATTCCCAGTTGCATGTAAATAATAATAATAATATTAATAATATATACACACATATATATTTAACATTTGATTACAGAACTTTAAATTTTAGATTCTTTTCCTTCTTCCCTCATCACCCACCCCCACTGGAAAGACAAGCAATTAAATACAGGCTGTACATGTGTAGTTATACAGAACATCTCCACAATGGACATAGTGTGAAAGACTGACTATATTTCCCTCCTTCCTATCCCAGCCCTCCCATTCTATTCTCTACTTTGTCCCTGTTGCTTTACAGAAGTATGTGCTTCTAACACCCCTCCTCTCACACCCTGCTCTCCCCTCTATCTTCCTCCCTCTCATCCCCAACCCCCCTACTCTCCTATAGGGCAAGATACCCAATTTAGAGTGTATATCATTCTTTCCCTGAGCCAAATTCAATGAGAGTAAGGTTGACCCATTCCTTTTTGCCTTCCTGTTCTTCCACTCCATTGTAATAGTTATCCATTGTCTTTTCTATATGAGATGATTGACCCCGTTCTGTCTCTTCCTGTCTCCTCTCATTCTATTCCTCTCAAACCTCACAATTTCACTTTTTAAAATATCGTCCCTTCCTATTAAATTGATCCTATGCCCTCTGTCTATGTACGCATATACACATACTCACTACAATTTGCAATTATCGTTTTTCCATGTTGGCATGTAAATAGTTCAACTTTGATAAATTCCTTATGAATTCTTTTCCATGTTTGCTTTCTCATGCTTATTATATTTGAATGTCAAATTTTCTATTCAGTTTTGGGTTTTTTCAGCAAGAATGCTTGAAAGTCCCCCACCTCATTGAATGACCATATTTTCCCATGAAACATTATACTCAATTTTGCTGGGTAGGTGATTCTTGATTTCAATTCTAGCTCCCTTGATCTCTGGAATATCATATTCTACACCCTTCAGTCCCTTAATGTAGAAGTTGTTAAATCCTGGGTTATCCTCATTGTGTTTCCGCAGTATTCAAATTGTTTCTTCTTGGCAGCTTGTAATATTTTCTCCTTGACCGAGGAACTATGAAACGTGGCTATAACATTTTTAGGAGTTTTCTTTTTGGGATCTTTTTTCAAGAGCTGATTGGTGAATTCTTTCAAGTTCTATTTTACCCTCTGGTTCTAAAATATCAGGACAATTTTCCTTGAGAATTTCCTGAAGGATGATTTCTAGGTTCTTTTTCTGATCATGACTTTCAGGTAGTCCAATAATTTTTAAATTGTCCAGGTCAGTGGTTTTTTCAATGAGATATTTCACATTGCCTTCTATTTTTTCATTTGTATGGATCTGTTTAATAGTATCTTGATTTCTCACAAAGTCATTTGCTTCCATTTGCTCCACTCTAATTCTGAAGGAATTATTCTCTTTAGTGAGCTTTTGAGATTCTTTTTCCCTTTGACAAATTTGACTTTTAAGGCATTCTTCTCCTCATTGGCTTTTTGGGTCTCTTTCGCCATTTGAGTTAGTCTGTTTTATAAGGTGTTATTTCCTTCATGGTTTTCTTGCATCATTCTCATTTTTCCTCCCAAATTTTCCTCCACTTCTGTTATTTGATTTTTAAAATCCTTCTTAAGCTCCTCTATGGCTTGTAAGCAGTTAACATTTTTCTTGGAAGCTTTTGGTGCAGGAGTTCTGACTGTATTGTCTTCCTCCCATTCCATGCTTTAGTCCTTTTTGTCCCCCAAAAAGGAATCTAAAGTTGGATTGCTGTGCTTCCTTTGCTTCCTTTGCCTGCTCATGTTACCAGTCAATTACTTGACTTTTGGGCTCAGTAGAACTCTGCTTTCAGAGGGGAGACCTCTGTCCCAAATTGCTGGTGTTTTTGCTGCTGACTGAGCTATTATGAGGCTGACATCTTTGGAGCCCCCCTCAGCTTTGGCTCACTCATCACACACCTCAGGACCACCACCCAAGACCATGATTCTGATCCAGGCAGATTAAGGCAAGAGCACTTAGCCTCTGAATTATCACTTGGCCCCCGTGCAATCTGAAGGCCGCGAGCTCTGAAGCAACCACTTGGAGGCTGCTGCAGGGCCACTGCTTCTGCTGCTTTCTTGCACTGGGGGCAGTTGGCCGGACCTGCTTTTCTCCCCCAAATTTAGCCAAGTTCCACTGACCTTTCACTTTGTCCTTGGCTCTTATGGATTGATAATTCTGGAAACTGCCACAGCTGCTGGTGATCTGCTTTCCTGAAT
This sequence comes from Pseudochirops corinnae, assembly GCA_028646515.1. Classification (NCBI taxonomy): domain Eukaryota; kingdom Metazoa; phylum Chordata; class Mammalia; order Diprotodontia; family Pseudocheiridae; genus Pseudochirops; species Pseudochirops corinnae. The sequence goes on from JAQQSV010000825.1 coordinate 64,269, forward strand.
GCTCCAGCCACGGCTTGTCCTGGTGGCCCTGGACTGAAGCCGTGACTGGTCTCGGGTCCCAGCATGCTTCAATGAGCCCTTCCCATCCCATCTGCTGGTCTACTTTCAGTGGGAGCTTTGTTTCTCTGTACTTTTGTGGGTTCTGGAGCTCTAAAATTTGTTTAGAGTCATATTTTATAGGTATTTGAGGTGGTTATGGGGGGAGCTGCAGAGTTCTCCTGCTTCTATGTCGCCATCTTGACTCCACCCCACCAGTGAGAATATTTTTACCTTAACACCAAGAATGCGTAGGTAAATGTTTACCACCTGACTCTCAAAAAAAAATCTGTTCTTTCCAATTTGCTCCCTAGAAAAGAAAATGCTAGATTGCATTTCCCAGAAGCACATGCAGTCAATCTCTGAAAGCCTTCCCTCTGTCTTCTGAGGGATGTTTGTAATAGTTTATACTCAATATTTTTAAAACAAAACTCATTATCTTTTCACAAAATCCCACTCATCCACCAAACTTTCTTAATTCCTTGAAAGGTACCACCATTCTTCTAGATTTTTTTTGAGGGGGAAAGCTAAAGTAATTGAGGTTAAGTGACTTGCCCAAGGTCACACAACTAGTATGTATCAAGTGTCCAATGTCACATTTGACTCAGGTCCTCCTAACTTCAGGACCAGTGTTCTACTTGCTGCGCCACTCAGCTGCCCCTGTCTTCTACATTTTTAGCTTCATTGTTAACCCTAATGTTAACCCCATAGTGCAACAGAATAGTGAATTAGGAATCAACAGAGCTAGGTCTGAATCCCAACTCAGTCATTTACTATCTGATCTCTGAATAAATCGTTTAACCTCAATGGGTTTTTTTTGTTTTGTTCTGTAAACAGAGAATGTTGGCCTAACTTGAGGTCTGTGAACTTATTTTTTAACAATATTTTCATTGTTTTTCAATATAGTTGCTTTCTTTTGTAATTCTATGTATTTCATTTTATGCATTAAAAAGCATTTTTCTGAGATGAGGTTGATAGGCTTCACCAGACTTGCTAGAGCAGTCCATGACACACACGCAAAAGATTTAAGAACATCTGAATTAGGTTAACTCTAAGATTTCTTCCAACTTTAGGATCCTATGAATATTGGAATTAATAAATGATAAATTGACAAATCTGAAGGATTTCTTGTAGTCTTGACTGGTTTCAAATATATCGATCAGTGCCACTAAGTAGCCAAGTGACCCAGTCCTTCAACCTCTCTGGGCTTCAGTTTCTTTCTTTTTTTTTTTTTAAACAAGAGAGTAGAAATATACAATCTTTAGGGTCCCTTCCTCACTAAGATTCTATGAAATTTTACTGTTACATATACTAAGAGTAACCACAAGAGGGCAGATTTGTTTGCTGTAAAATAAATCCTTTGGTAATAAATTTCTGCTAATATGACTATTATTATAAAAATGTCTGTACCTTACACAGGATCCTGGAGGGGTAAGTGTTGGAGAGAGAGAGGAAAAAGGGGAGAGCAGATGAGAAACGGTAGACTGTTGAGTATTTGAAATATTATGTGAGCACAGTTAAAGAATCAGTCTCTTAGAATTTGAAAGAACCCTAGACCATCTAGTCCAACTTCTTACCTGAAGCAGGGATTCAATGTATAGTACCCTTAACCTGTGTTTAGCCTCTTCTTAAAAACTCCTAGTGATGAGAGACTTATAGTACTACTATATTCTATTTTGGACAGCTCTATTTGTTAGGAAGTTCTTTATGTTAAGTTACAATCTTTCCTCCTGTAATTTCCACAAGTTGGTTTTAGTTTCATCCACTAGGAGAACAAAGAATAAATCTAATCCTTCTTCAGGATGACAACCTCTTAAATGTTTTAAGACACTAATCATGTCACTCCTTAAATTTATTTTTCACTAAATTAACAGCTTTCTCTCTTCCCCCCTCCCCCACAAATGATTCTCATATGTTATGGTTTCAACTTCTTTTACCATTCTTTTTAACCTTGTATGGATGCATTCCAACTTGACAATGTCTTTTCCAAAATGCAGTGCCCACCACCTAACACAGACATACTGTGACCAGGACAAAATACATTTGGATTATTATCTCCATATTTATGAATGTTGTGCTTCTATTAAATGAAAACTAAGATAATATTCATCTTTTTTGACTGTTAGGTCATTATTATATTACAGAGCGACATTATGCTATTGATTCATATTGAGTTTGTGGTCCACCAAAATCCCTAGATCATTGGCTGTTTTTTATGTCCATGCAATTTATTTGCGGAATCCATGGTTAGGACTCATTTGTATCTATGTAATAGTAGTAACCAGGACCTGATCTGCTCGATCAAGGAACTTCTCATGTAATTGAATCAGTGCCCTGATCCTTCATGGTCAGTCCATATTTAATACCTTTGCTAAAGAACATAAACAAAATTGGAATTATGCTCCCAAAGCTATTAGCCTATGAATCCCCTTTGATCCAGTGATATTTCTACTAAATCTATAATTCCAAAGAAATGAAAAAAAGAGAAAAAGGACCCATATATACAAAAATGGGCATCTAGGTGGTACAGTGGATAGAGCACCAGACCTAGAATCAGGAAGATCTGAGTTCAAATATGGTCACAGTTAGTGTGTGATCCTGGGCAAATCACTTAGCTCTGTTTGCCTCAGTTTCCTCATCTGTAACATGAACTGGAGAATAAAATGGAAAACCATTCCAGTATCTTTGTCAAGAAAACTGCAAATGATGTTACAAAGAATTCATGACTGAAATGACTGAATAACCAAGATATGAAAATATTTATGGCAGTTCTTGTTTTTTTGGTAAAAAAGAATTGGAAATTGATGGGGTATCTAACAATTGAGAAATGTCTTGAACAAGTTATTTTATAAGAATATAAAGGAATACTATTGTGTTATAAGAAATGATGAAAAGGATGGTTTCAGAGAAAACCAAGGAGGATCTCTATGAATTTCTGCAAAGTGAAGTGAACAGAACCAGGGTAACAATTTATTTAATAACAGCATTATAAAGACAACTTTGAAAGACTTAGGTACTCTGTCCAAATCAGTGACCAAAGGGATCATAATAGAACATGCTACTCACCTCTAGAAAGAGTGGTGGTTGTACTACTACTAGAGTAGTAGTGAACCAGGGTAACAATTTATTTAATAACAGCATTATAAAGACAACTTTGAAAGACTTAGGTACTCTGTCCAAATCAGTGACCAAAAGGATCATAATAGAACATGCTACTCACCTCTAGAAAGAGTGGTGGTTGTACTACTCTAGAAAGAGTACAGGTTGAGACTTTGGGGAGAGGGTACATGATTAATGTAGGAATTTGTTTTGCTTACATGTTTATAACAAAAGTTTTGTTTCTCTTGCTTTTTCAATGTGAGAAAAATGCAAGGGGGAAGTAGGAGGGAGAAAAGGCATATTTTAATTGATTGAAAAAATAAAATTTAGTTTGAAAAAATAAAGGACATGTACAGCCAGATGTTACTGATTGAATCCTATGATCTTTGTTCCTGGGGGAATCTTTCAGGAACACCTAATCAAGTCAGTAGTTTTTAAAAGAAGAAACAACTTAAATTTTTCCTCTGTTTTGAACATGTGGCTTGGGAAACCCACATCATTTCTGGGACTTGTTGGTGGAGGAAGGGGAAGATTTATTTCATCTTCAGCTCCTCACCAGTATCTATGGAAGTGGCACACATATGACAGTGAATATGTGTATTCGCCTATTTCTTGTAGCCTAGAAAAGCCTGAGAATTTATCTCCATGCCTTAGCTGCCATTTCTGCTTTGTGTTTCATTCTCTGAGCGCAAGAGACTGAACAATGATGTTGAGATGGATATTTTTATGTTTGATGGCTACCTCATGAATTTCAGAGGTGAAACTTCTTGAGTACTGATTGGTAGCAGGATGTATTTTCTGAAACCATGCCCTTCTCAGAGGAGATGAGCTGTTAACTGAGCCATGGAATCCTGGCTGGCCAGAAGATTTCAACTTTGAGTTATTTCTTTGACAATGCTGAGGAAGAGGAAAGTGAAATCTGTTTAGCAATACTATTAGCCTCATAAGACTCTTTGTCTGCTGTGAAAGAATAATAAAAGTAATAGGTATCTGTTTATGAGCTCCTATGAGTCTATGGCATTCTCAAATCTCCTGGGAGTCTATTGTATCTGTAGGGCAGATTATAGAAGGATGGGTGGTTTATTATTTTATATTTTAAGTATGTATTCATGTGTCATGAATTTTATGCATTTTACATATTTCTTTTGTGATAGAGTAATTAAATATCATATGCTTGGTATTTATTATTTTGTACATTGAGTAACTTTTGTTTTTAAAAGTATTAATATTGCTTGCTTTTATATCACTTATATTTTCTAAAGTATATCTCCTCTAGAGAACCCTCTTATAACAAAAAATAAAAAAGAAAGGGAAAAAAGCCAGTTCAGTAAAACTAACCAACATATTAAAAAAAGGCAGACATTTCTTTAGTTTTCTACATCCATAGTCTCCCACCTTTGCAAAAAAAAAAAAATGAGGAAAATACCTTTATATGATTCTTCTTTGCTATGTCTTTCAAACTTTTTAAAATGTCACAAGGTATACCTTGTGAGCCAGAGAAAAGTCTGAATCCCTTCTCTTTTGGACCAAGGTCCCTTAGAACTAAAAAGCATCAGTGTGAGTCCAGAGATAGGACCCCTTTTCCTGGAAAGAGGTCCTTCTTGGCCATAGGTCACAGCTATATTAAATTTCATGTTAATGTGACTAAGTTGGCCAACAATTTTTTCAGCCTGGTGATTCATGATGTTGGTCTACTAAGGCCCCAAAGAGGCGTTGCCCTCTGTATCCATGGAGTAAATAACACTTAACGATGAAATTATACATACTTGAAGGCAATAGTTCAAGGAGCTGGACTGGAAACTTTTTCTACAAAGGCTGATGCTATCTCATCTATAGTTTAGAGTCTAAGAGTGTTGCCTGAGGCTTACAGAGGTTAAAGACTTGCTTATCATTAAAGACACCAACAAATGTCAAAGGTGGAATTTGGACCCAGGTCTTTCTGGATCTAAGTCCGGAGTTCTATCCATTGGACTGTACTTTCTGTCTCCATGAAGTATTGAAGTAAATTTCATCTTATTGGATTCAGTCAGGTTCAATCCCATCTTATTGGATTCAGATTTATTTATAAAAACCACTTAATCAATTAGTCATTAATTAATATTTCTAACTCTTTCATGTAATTTAGATGTGTTTTCTGTGCTAACGCATAGAGCTTTAGTCTTAAGTCAGGAAGACCTAAATTCAAATCCAGCCTCAGACACTTACTAGCTGTGTGACTTTAGGTAAGTAAAATCACTCTGTTTGCCTCAGTTTCCTTATCTGTGAAATGGAGATAATAATAGCATCTACCTCCCGGGGTTGTTGTGAAAATCAAGTGATGCTTAGCACAGAGTCTGGCACATAATAGATGCATTTATATAAATGTTAGCTGTCATTTTTTTCAAAGTAATTTTAAATTACAATAATAAATCAAGATCCGTACATTTTTTGAAAGTGAGATCCAAATATAAATTGATCTATTGATCCTAGTATAGTTACTTTATGTCAAGAACAGACCTTCTGTCTTATTAAACATTCATTCTGGTAAACATTTTTCAGAACATTCCTTCACTTTTACCTTCTAATGCATGTTCTATAAACCATCTGTCTCACAGCATGGGGTCATAATGACAAGACCGGTATATCCAATGAATTCTCTCAAATAACTAAATAATAGTTTAGATCTTTTGGGCTTATCATTATTTCATGACTGGGTGTAGTGGGTAGGGAAGTAGGGGAATGGGGAGAATGAGGTTAGAAAAGCTTTGAGGTTTGGAAGGAGGAGAGAACCTGGGTAGTCCAGATGGTCCCTCTGCAGAGTTTAAATTCAAAGGATAATTGTTAAATTTTAGCTTCACATTGTGTTGTATAGACATGGCGTAAGGTTCTTTAAGGGGCATCTTAGAAAGTACTTGATGAGAGAGAAAATGAAGTGTTTTTTTCTTTATATTTTTAATTAGCACTCATCTCTTCTACCATGATTTAATTACAACTATCTATTGTTTCTGCTTTTGAAATTACATATTATTCCTTTGCTATTTGTCCCTTTTTTCCCTTTGATCTTGATGCACCTGCTTTGAAGGTATAGGAGCCTGCATTTAGTGGGGTTTTTTTCCCTTCCTTTTTTGGTAATGAGATGGGTAATGGAAATATATGAAAGGTTTGCCTGTTTACTTTCCTCTCTATATGCATTTCACTAGCATCATGAGACATTTTTTCTAATGGCAGTAGTTTATTATTTTGTTTATTTTTGTAAGGATAACAAGTCTCACCTTTGAAAGCACCTCTACCACTGTTGCTACTACTGCCTAAACACATTTTTTTGTCCTTGGATTTTTTTCCTCATTTTCTTCTAAATTTTAAAATCACAGAATTCTAGAGTTGGAAGGAACCTGAGTCACTAATCTAGTCCAACGCATACTGGAAAAAGAATCCCCACCAGTATACACTTACCAGTGGGTCATCTAGTCTTAGCTTGAAGACCTTCAGGGATACAGAAGCTGCTAGGGCCCAAGCAGGCTCTGATTATTCATTTTTCCATTGTGTCTGACTCTTTGTGCCCCTTTGGGGTTTATATTAAGCCTAAATCTGCTTCTTTGCAACTTCCATCCATCCTTCATGCTTCTGTTCTCTGGAGTCAAATAGCTTTTCCATTGAATCTTTTGTCTTCCAAGTCTTAAAGTATAGATCATTTAACCAGGAGTCTTTTGTTCTTCAGGCTAAGCACCCCCAATTCATTCAACTCATCTTTTTATGATGCTATGATAGAAACAACATTTTACATAGGCTGTGGCGGTTTCCATTTGGCCCAATGCCCAATAATCAGCACAGAAATTACTGTAAGGGCCTGTTTAGGTAGTGTCTACCAACAACTTATATTATCCATTCCTATAACACATTCACCTTAATTAGTCACTAGACTATGACCCAAACTGGGGATATTCCACTCACAACTTCCTGATTGCAGATACTCCTTCTCTTGGTGTTTGGGGTAGAAGGAATAACTTAACCCCTGTCCCCATTTAGGTTAGGTTAGTTTTTCCTATTATGTAAATATTGGCTAATAATAGCTAATATCTATATAATGCTTACTGTCAGGCACTGTGCTAAGTACTTCACAATTCTTATCTCATTTGATCCTTACAAGAATCTTGAGAAGTAGGTGACATTATTTTCTTCATTTTGCAGATAACAAAACTGAGGCAAACAAGTTAAGTGACTTAGCTGGAGTCACATAGCTAGTCTGAGATGGATCTGAACTCAGGTCTTCCTGACTGAAGACCCAGCACTCAATCCACCATCAGCAACTAACTGCAACCATCCTCAAGACTTGATTGACTCAGGCTGTTGCCATCCTCTTCTGGTTGTCTTGTTGTTCATCCTTCTTTATCAAAGAGGACCAATGACGTCACTCATGAGCATGATGTCTTAACATCTCAAGTGGATTCGATTTAAGTGAGGCATAGTCCTCAGCTTTACTCTCTTTTCTTGAGTAATTGAAGTCCAGTGCCAAGAAAAAGGTCACAATGACTGGTAATGCCCCAAGATGCCAAGTTGACTGAATACAAAATAGTCACCTAGAGCTTCAGGTGCCTTCTGATGCTTGTTTGGTGGAAAATCATGGCCTACTCAGGCCAGGGAACTTCTCTCAGTTGAATCAGTTTGGAGTGTCTTCAATACCTGTCCGTTTTTGAATATCCTTCTCCTGTTATGGCTAAGTAAAATTCCTTTGGTTAATTGTTGAATGACCTAAGAGTGCCTTATTTTGTTCCAATCTAGAACATAAACCACCAGGAGATGTAACCTAGTCAAACCCAGCCCAGAACAACTGGCATAGTCATACAGGAATGAAACAGAATGATCTTGATATCAGAGCTGGACAGTGCAGGTGAGTCCATATTGGTCTTCATGCTTCTGGTGGTCCTTTGGGTGATGCCTTTAGAGATGGTGGTTGCTTACCATGAGGCCCCCTCCAGCCCTTGAACATTAGAGAGAAAACTGCTTATGGACATTTAGCAAGGAGTGACTAAAGTGAAAATCCTCTGTGTCCTTAAGAACTGTACCTTGAAAATAATTGTGTCCAATTATTTTACAAGCTCTGTTGTTTCTGGATCTTCCAATTTGGTAATTTAAGCCTCCAAATTATACTAGGGGATATCTTCAGAACACTTCAAAGCAGCCTGGAGGGACTGACCTTTTTTTAAATTCGAAGAGATGTTTTCCCCCTCATTAGGAAAGGAAAAATTCAGGAGAATGAGCTGAGCTTTGCCCTTGCTGGGTCTGGATGCCTTAAGGATAATCATCACCTAGTTGCCTTGGGGAAGACTTCCTGAAGGAAGGCCCTTCCTAACTTTAGGACATTCTTGTTTATGTGTGAATGGGGGAAAAAACTATTTGATTTTGAATAACTTTTTGGAAATGCCAGTGGAACTGAACTAGCACTCCTCAGGCCTGTATCTGTGTGTGGATATAACTAACCAGCTGAAAGGTAACAATAGGGACCTCAACAGTGACATAATTCAAACCAGGGTAGATCCTTAAAATTTTATGGTTGTCTAACAATTGGGCTGAAGGAACTTCTTGAGATCTTTTGTTTGTTTTTTTAATTGTCATTGGAGAGGCCAGGAATAATCGCATAATATTGGCTATAGATTTGTGAATATAATATAATACAACATAAGATAATTAATATAATATAATTAATATGGCATAATAGCAGCTGGTGGTACAGAGATTTGAGTGCTGGATCTGTAGTCAGAAAGACCTGAGTTCAAATTTAACTTCAGACATTTACTAGCTAGGGAAGTCATGTAACCTCTGTTTGCATCAGTTTTCTCAACTGTAAAATGGGGATAATCACAGCACCCACATGGCACCTACGTTTATAATATTTGTGAAAGTACTTTGTACAGTGCCTCACACATAGCGGGTGCTCTGTATTCCTCCCTCCCTTTACCTGTGGACTTTGTGATATATCTTTAGTGCAAGTTGTTGGGGGACGCACTTGAAAGGACAATGCTTAATTCTCTTGATGAGCTCAGAAACATTTCTGGAATTAAGGATATGGACAAATGTGGCAATTGCAAAGGAGAGGTAGAGGTTCTATACAAGTTTAAAAAAATTTCCACTCTCACTCCTGAACCATATACCATGGCATGTATTGGACTTCCTCCCGTAATCCTGAGAACACCCATTTGTGTGGGCTATTGTATTTACCCAGATAGTCACTGGCGTTGTTCCAATCTCCCATTAAAATTTCAAGAGTCACTTTCTCCAACCTGGTAAAGTAGCGCAGAGGGGGAAGCTAGTAGCTGTAGCCTGGTTCTACTCAAGTGGAGTTTCAGCCGAAATATAGAATGTAATTGTCTCTGACACAGGTTGGTTATAGAGCGTATGGATGGACATGTGAGTAGGTGTCATAAATCCAGTTCACCAAACTGATCTCTTGTAATCATTTTATCCCTTCCCTTGCTTATCTCCATTAGGGAAGCAAATAGAGACAGAATTTGTTTTTATGAGGCTGAGTTTGGAGAACTCACCATATAAGCCATCTATAAAGAGACAAAGAATAGTCACCTTATTGTGTTTCTGACTCAGAGGTCAGTAAACTACTTGCCAGGGTCAAATCCGGCTGTTTGCTTGTTTTTGTAGGTTCTATTTAGAAATGTAAAAATCATTCTTAGGTCACAGTCTGTTTTAAAACAGACAGTGGGCGGTATTTGGCCCAAACCCTGCATTGATTTAACTGGCTTTACAAAGGTAAATAATCAGGAAAAATGTCTCATTGCCTCCATAAAACCACACTATCATTATTCTATTGACTTATTAGTTGCTTTGAGAAGTTCTGTGACCTGTCAAATTTCTCAGTGGGTCCCCTTCCTACTCTTCAGTGGAGGAAATTCTACCCTGAGGGAAGTAATAGGATAAACCTCAGCTTGTAATAGTGGGAAGAGAGTAGAAGTTGCCTGTCCATCAGACCTTAAAGGGTTTTTGCCTTCTAGGAGCTAAAAACCCAGTGTGACAGACAATAAGAATCTAGAAGGAACATTTGTGGAAACATAAAGACAGTGTATATTATACCCTAGACGAAGAAATTAAATTAAACTTTTGGTGGAAAAATATGAGTCAAAGAGAAATTGATCTTTTAGGGAGGAGCCCCTGAGATTGGTCCCAATACATGTGAGCTCAGAGAATGGGGTGTGGAGTGGGGGAATTGTCTGGGTCACAAGTTCCATACTTTATCTAATGCTTTATTATAGTTTAGATAAAAAATATCCATAGCATTTTCTTGATCTACCAGTTTAATAACCTTGTCAAAAAGGGAGCAACATTAGTCTGGCTTGAAATCTTCATGAAGCCATGCTGACTCCTTGTATTAACCACTTCCTTTTTTTCCCCCTATTTATCATACATATAATTTTAATTCTCTTCATTATATTTTATTTTAATTTCATCTTGATTATGGCTTTTTACTAATTTTAAAAATGTTTAAGTAATTGTATATTCACCTCCTCTCCAGTTGTTTCTTCTATTTAACAGATAAAAAGTTTTATATATATATATATATATATATATATATATATACGCATATAAATATGCATATATATAATTCTATTTTCTTTCATATTTTATGGGGGTTTTTAGTCCTTAATTTAGCTGGATTTTAATGCAGTATATGGTAAAAGATTTGAATGTAAGTCTATATTGGCAAATTGGTAACTATTTCTCTGATTATGTTTATTAAAAAATGAGTCCTTTTTAAACCAGTTTTTACTGTGTCTAGATTTATCCAACCCTAGTCTTTCACATATATGTATATATACACTCACACAGACACATATATATATATATATACACACATATGCAGACACACACAAATATATATGATATACACATATACATATTATCTATATATGTTATATTTCATTCTATGTTTGGGACCTGAGGTCTTTTGATAGAGGGGCGGATGATGGTGATATCTAGCCCTACTCCCTTGGCTGATAAAAATGCCCCTGAGTACTGGGGAGGTAATTCTGAAGGCTGAGATTCAACATTACCCAATTTATTCTTATTTACTGTTTGAGTCATATATTACAAATATACGTAATGGTATATAGCATCAAATTCATACTCCTTTTCCTAGTGTTTGAAGCTTTCCAAGATTTTGTTTCACTTTACCTGTGTAAATTTATCTCCCACAATTATCATTCATATAAATTTCCACTCCAATGATGCTGTTTTCCTTCACTGGTTTTTTGGACTTGCTTTTTCTGACTTGACCTCTCTTTTATCATTAGCATTTCCCCACCTGTACTCCCTACTTTTCTCTATATATTCAAATATTTCTCTCTTTCAAGTTCCAGCTGAAATCTTATCTTAGCTATAACTACATTGACTCCCATCTCTCTATTAGAACCTTACTTTCTATAATATAAATTTTGTTCTTTAATCATATACTCTCTAATATTATTCTTTGTTTGAGGGATGTATATTTTATATTTGTATATCCTGAAAGGAACACATTTTCCTTATAACTAACTACCAGTATTCTGGTAAATGTTTAACAACCAGCTTTCCAAAAAACCAATACAATCAACAAAATAATAAAATAAATGATTTGTAGTGTTTGCATGTTCATGCTGCATTTAACAATGGACTCTAGCAAGCAGATTTAAATTAGTTCCAGCATACATGTCCCCAAGGTACTGATTAATTCTAGGTAGGGAGTGATCAAATTTGTCAGTAGAGATATTTGAGTAAACAGGTTTTTTTTAGTCTTTTTTTTTTGGAGGGGGGAAGGAAGGCAATTGCAGTTAAGTGACTTGCCCAAAGTCCCAGGGCTAGTAAATGTTAAGTGTCACAGGCCAAATTTGAACTCAGGTTCTCCTGACTCCAGGGCTGGTGCTCTATTCACTGTGTCCCCTAGGTGCCCTGAGTGAACAGTTTTAAGTACAAAGAGCTTCAGTTCAGGAAAAGGAATTTTATATTGAGGAGTTATAATTTGGAATTGGGAGACTTAACTAAAGATGTAGGATTAAGAATACTCTAAAGTTTTAAGACCAACTGTATGATTGCAGATAGCTGATTCTCTGTCATAATGAAAAACAGTCACTAGAGGGCTGCTTCTCAAAGTATTACAATAATCCGGAAGTTTTGGTTGATGAAGAAACAGAGCTGAGGGTAAAATAGTCGTTATAATCCCTCGGTAAAGAAGGAAAATTGTATGTATGGGAGAATCATATTACCCAATTATTGATACTTTTCCTAAATTTTATTGATATGAAAGTTGTTCTATGTTTAGTTCTAAATGATGGAGGAACTATGCTGAGCTGCCTAAATTATGTGTTTTTGTCTAAATGAGGTGTTTTGAAATTGGCAATGTATAGAACAGTAGTTTGGACAACGTATGTTGCATCAGCGGTGAGAATGTCCTAGTCCTGAAACTTGACTGGAACTGTAAATTTCACTTACTTCATGTGGATTTTAAAAGCCAGCACCAATTCTTTTCAGAGCTTTATTTTGGGATACTAATTTCCAAATCCCAAAGGTTATTCTGCTGTATAGATACTGGCATCTCCAAACAGCCCCAAAGTGGCTAACTGGAATTCTCTAAGAATCTAAAGGAGAGCATGATAACAAAGGACAACAACCCCAGCATTAGTAATTCAGAACTATCTGGCAAGCAGCCAAAAATCAAAACAAACCAAAAAATGAAACAGGGGATTTTTTTTTTTGCCTTGAGGATCCTTTCCCCATTACCACTCAAATTTTCAAGAGCTATTGATAGGATAGAACAAAAGGTATTGTTATCTCCTTTTTTTCTTACTTCTTGTCTAGAAAATCTGTGTTTGCCCCCTTTATACCATTTTAAGTGGACCCACATTAGACTAATTAGGGAGTGAAAGGAAATTTATACTATGGCCAGTAGAAGAACCTGCACATCTGGCACTTTAATGACCCAATGGAGTTGGAAGAAGGGAGCAACAGTGACCTATTTCTCCTTAATAATTTCCCATGGAGTTTTCCTGGATGATAATATGTGGAGTTTATTTAAGCTTATGCTGGAAACCCAGAAATTTTAATAAAATAGGAAAATACATCCTATAGCATGTGTATGCTTCCTTTTCACTGCTCACTCTCATTACTAAAAGTAGAAAGAATTGGTGACAGTGCCATAGGTTGCAAGATTTTAGAAAACTGTTTCCGCTTTGTCACTTTTTGTAAGAAGGCTACAAACTTTCAGTGGGGATCAGTTTTATGGAAATGTGCATATGGCTATCTCCAAGAATAATGTAATAATTTTCTCTTATCACACGAACAGGGCAAACTTTAAGTGAGCTTTTTTTTGAGGAAATATTTGTCTTTATAATAGATGCAAACTGTGGGTGTCCCAACCATCACACAAAAGATGAGGAACTAAAACAGGAAAGGGACTCAACCTTTGAGCTCTATCTTAGAGATATGAAGACTGAGACTTAGAGAGGACAGGTGTAGCACCGAGCAATGTGCCAAGAAATAGCTGGCCCTGTTTATGGGCCAAGTTTTTCTTTTGTTTCTTTTATCTTTCCTTTATATCTCTTCCTCACCATACCTTCCACCTTTCTCACTCTTTTTTTTTTTTTTTGGTCTTTTTGGAGGGAGGAATGTAGGGTAATTGGGGTTAAGTGACTTGCCCAAGGTCACACAGCTAGTAAATGTTAAGTGTCTAACACCGCTTTTGAACTCAGATCCTCTTGACTCCAGGGTTGGTGCTCTACTTTCTGCACCACCTCTCACTCTTTAGCGCTCTCAAGGTGCACATATAGAAATAGGACAAACTAATTCATGCTAAAGTATTGCAGACTAATACCATCTTAATATTAATTATTACATCTTCAAGGAAAATATGCATTTTAAAAGAAGACTGAATAGAGAAGACAACGCCCAATCCAAAAGAATGATTTTCTAATGGTATAATTTTAGACACTGTGGCACCTACTTAAGGAAGATTTTAAAGGCAGATATCTCTTCTCTTAAACTGTAACATGTTGACATTCTGTTTATCATTAGGGCAGACCCTGAGTTCAGGAGAGGTGCTCCCATGACAGTCAGAGAGTCTACATGGTCAATTTTTATCCTTATTTGCTGAGAGGATGCTGAACTGTGTACCTATTTTTAGCTTTTTAAAGAAAAATAAAATGAGAAATTTATGCTTCAATTTGCACTCAGAGTTTATCAGTTCTCTCTCTGGAGGTGGATGACATTTTTTCATCATGAGTCCTTCAGAATTGTTATGGATTATTATAGTGGTCAGAGTAGCCAAGTCTTTCGCAGTTGGTCATCATTACAACATTGCTGTTAGTGTGCAAAACGATGTCCCAGTTCTCAGTCCACTTTGCATCAGTCCATATAGGTTTTGCCATGTTTTCCTAAAACTACCACCTCATTATTTCTTGTAGCACAATAGTACTCTATCACAATCATAGGCCACAACTTGTTCAAGTCATTCCCCAATTGATGATCATTCCCTCAATTTCTAATTCTTTACTATCATAAAAAGAGTGGCTATAAATATTTTTGTATATATGAGTCATTTTCCTTTTTCTCTGATCTCTTTGGGATAATGGTATTGCTAGGTCAAAGGGCATTCACAGTTTTATTTAGGCATAGTTCCAACTTGTTCTCCACAATGGTTGGAGCAGTTCATAGCTCCACCAACATTTCAATTTTTCCTTCATCCTCTCCAACATTTGTCGTTCAAAGGTGTGAAGTGGTACCTCAAAGTTGTTCTAATTTTCATTTCTATAATCAGTAGTAATTTCGGGTATTTTTTTCATATGATTATACATGGACTTGATTTTTTCTGAAGTCTGCTTGTTTATATCCTTTGACAATTTATCAACTGGGAAATGGTATACATTGTATTCTGAGCTTTCTCTTTGATGATCGTTTTCAGGTAGTACAATAATTTTTTTTTTCTTCCAGGTCATTTGTTTTTCTGATGAGGTAGTTCATATTTTCTTCTATCTTTTTTTTACTTTTTTTTTAACTTTGCTTTATTGTTTCTTGATGTTTCATGGCATCTTTAGCTTCCACTTGCCCAATTCTAATTTGAAGACACTATTTTCTGTAGTGAGAATTTGTACCTCCTTTCCCATTTGGCCAATTCTGCTTTTTAAAGAGTTTTTTTCTTCAGTGAATTTTTGTGCTTCTTTTGCCATTAGGCCAATACTGTTTTTTAAGGTGTTACTTTCTTCAGTACAGTTATCCTTTCTACTTTGCTACTTTCTCCATCATGGTTTTGATGTATCCCAGGTCAGTATAAGAAATTAAGTGGGAATTTTGGGGGAGTTTTGCAGAAACTGCAGATGATACACAAAGGCCAGCAGACAACATAGAAAAAATTTAGAAACTCAGAAATGCATAAAATATATGTATAGTATTGTATAACATCAACGTATTTTATCTTTTAGTACCATAATAATTCAGGCATCTTCTCTGGTACAAATGGAGAGACAAAAAAATTTTATACAATTTTCTGCATCACAGGGGTGCCCCCTAAGCCCCATGATATGGAAAGGTTAACTGTATTTTTTGTGCCCTTTTTAGCAAGCTGTTAATTTTATTTTTGTAATTTTCATGCATCCCTCTCATTTCTTTTCTCATTTTTTCCCCTGTACTACTCTTATGGCTTTCTTTACCTCTTCAAGAAGTTCTTGTTCAACTTAACAGTCCAATCAGCATTTTTCTTTGAGGCTTTGGGGGATTAATTATTTTCTTATTTCTTTCTTTGGTTGTAGCTGTTGTCTTCTGAATTTATGTATTGATCTTCCCTGCCACCATAGTAGCTTCTTATGGTCAAATTCTTTTTTTGCTATTTGCTCGTTTTCTTGCCTGTTTCTTACTTTGAACTTGTAATGGTAATGGGAGTGTTGGTGCTACAGACCTTTATGTTAAAGTTGGGCCTGTTCAACTGGGTCAGGATAGGCACTGTCAGAAGCTTTGGGCTTTTTGTGTTGCTGTTTTAAGAGCTAGTTTTTGGTGCTGTGATCCTAGGAGAGTCCTGGTCCACACTCTGGTCTTTACCCACAATTGGTCACTGATTCCCTATAGCCACAAATGCTAGCACTCTTTTTGGCACTAGAACTGTGACCAGGTCCCTCATTCTCTTGCAGCTGCCTTGCTAGTTACCCTCTGCATTGAAACAGTGACCAGGGCCTCTACTGCCTTATGATCAATCACAAGTGCTCCTCTCTACCCTGGAACTGCAATCCAGAACTGCATATGAACAATAGAGCTGACAGCTAGTGCCAGTTGCACTCAGTAGCAGAGGGACCCCTGTATTCTCTTTCTGGCCACTTGTCAGACCCCCTCATTGTCTCTAGGCTGAGAGCTCCCTGAACTGTTGCTACAGCTGCCTCCAAAGCCCCATTAGCTGTTGTAATATATTTCAGTTGGTTCTAGACATTTTTTGGAGATGTGACTAGAGGAATTCTTGGGTAATAGTGGAAAGAGAAAGACTTTTGAATGGAGGACTAAGCCGTCCAAACTATATACATGTATGGGAATTGGACCCATCAGGTTCCTGACCTCCTGCAATTCTAGGGACTGCTAAGAGAGGTTCTTCCTTGGCTAAGATTGTTCTGTGTCCTGGTTTGAGCCAAAATCTTTTCTTGCTCCCAGTTGAAGTATTCATTTAATTATCCTTTCTTTTCTTTGATACATCCTAATTTGTAGATCTTCCAGATTTCTGTGTGCTATTTTGCTTGGATAAATGGGATTATTCACTATTTGATATTTTTGATGGTCTTTTGTTTAACTAGTGTTGGTGGGGAAGGTCTTATCTGATAAGTATAAGCTAAAGAAATCAGGGAGCTCTTTTATTCTGAACCCAAACTCACACCCCTAGTCCAAAGATATTTGAAGGATAGCAGATAGAAATATTAGCTCACTATTCCCCAGATACTGAGTGAGAAATTGCATAGTTTCAGTGATCTCTGTCCTCGCCTGCCTTCCTGCTTCCTCACCAGGTAGCATGCCGGGAGGAGCACACTCAGCACTTTTCCTAATCTCTCCTATGGTCCAAAGTGTAAAATAGACCTTAGGTCATATTCATCTTGCTACCTAGGAGCCACATTACATTCTTATTGTCCATAATTTCTTTCTAAGATTGAACCTAAATCATGGGGCTGGCCTCAGTTAGACCTGGCCAAGAGTAGGGGTGATCTCTATAATTTCATATTTACCCAAATATGTTAAAACAGCTTCTGAAAACAAAGAATCTCAGTTACTTTGAAGATCCTCCTTTGTTTACTGATAAAGAAATTAAATGGAAATTATTTTAGATTTCAAAACCCTATAAACTGAACAAGTATTTAAAGAAAATCAACCCAAAGCTTCTTAAGCACCATGGCATGTACTCATCAATATTTTTTTTTTAGTATATAATGCATTTTTGGGGGGCTGTCTTCTTTCTAAATCAACTGAGCAAAATGCCTCTGACTTTTCTATAACTAGCATTTATCTTTTAGAGTGAAACTAATCTTTTTATTACTTCTAGAGATTAATTTCATCTGCTAACTCCAACAAGACTTGATGTTTTCCATTTGCACTCAAATAGTTATATTTTAAACAACACTGTGGGAGATGGAACTTGGGCTGTTCATGAGGATTTTGCTCTAGAGCTCACGTTGATATCAGTAAGAGGGCAGATAAATCCCTAGACACATAATCCATCAGGCTTAGCTGGTTAGGTTGTGCTTCTGAGAATAGGCAAGAAACAGCACATGTTTTAGTTTGAACCCTTCCTCCCACTTCACATTCCCTCCCTGAAAACCAGCTGCTTGCCAAGTTCAGGAGAGACTCTTCTCATCATGTGGCAACTACACTGTAGAATGTGCTACATAAAAGGCAAGATTTAGGACTACTTGTCTTCTCCAATTGTTCAGTGTATTCCAATGTTGGCCCAACTCTCCTTAGGAGCTTATGTATAATTTACCCTGACTATTTCATGGTGTCAACATAACCTAGCAAGCAGATTGATGGTGGAGGAGCAAGATTCATTAACTTCAAAATATGACATTGCCTCCTGTGGTAGCTGAGGCTACACAGACCCAAAGAGCTGTTTCAACATGTTGGTACCTAATCCTTGGGTAGAGACATTATTATCAATAGGATTTCTGGTGTGACAAGTTATAATATCTGATTGTTAAAGATGGAATTTAGCTTAAGGTTTGTAGTCTTTTCTTTTTTCCTTTTGAAAAATATGTCTACTGAATAGGACTTCTGCCAGTAAAAGGGAAATTACACATCTAAGTGCATCTAGAATGATTTTTTTCCTTGTGGTTGGGATATTAATTTTTTAAGGGTTTTTGTTTTTGGAGGGGAGGAAGGAGTCAGATTGTGTTTTCATTTAGGACAGTACAGCATTTAAAAATAGTTTTACTGATATCTTTCATCTTAATATCAGAGTCATTTCTGGATATCCTGCCTCTTCCTAATAGCCTATAAGGACCGTATCTTGTTTTTAAAATCAAATTGAAACTTTTCCCATGAATAAAAAAAATTTCACTTTGTCTCCCTCCTACCTTCCCCAATTGGGGGAAAAAAAAGAAAAACAAAACATATAATAAATGTGCATAGTCAGGCAAAACAAATTCTTTCATTGGTCATGTCTGAAAATATATTTCTCATTCTGCACCCTGAGTCTATCACTTCTTGGTCAGGAGGTAGGAGGTTCATCATTGATCCTATGGAATCTTGGTTGGTCATTATATTGGTCAAAATTCTTTGGTCTTGTCTTTGCAATGTTTTTGTAATATGCCTAAATTGTTTTCCTGGTTCTATTAATTCATTCATTAGTTCATACAAACCTTTGTAGGTATCTCTGAAATCATCTCTTTCATCATTTCTCACAGCAGAATAGTATTCCATTACATTCATATATTTTGATTTTTTCAACCATTCCCCAACTGATGATGGCCCTTGGTTTCCAGTTGTTTGCTACCACCCACCCAGCCACACCTACACCCACCTCCCTCTGACACCTCCCCCATAACCTGCTATAAATATTTTTGTCCATGCCTTTTTCCTTTTTTAAAAAGTCTCTTTAGGTTTGTAGAGCTATATTGTATTACATGCCACCATGGTGGGGGAGAGGAAAAGGAGGGGGAGAAAATCTGGAACTCAAGGGACTGTGGAACTGAATGTTGTAAACGTAAAGTAGATAAACAAATTTAATAAAATAACATTTTAAAAAAAGGAAAAAAAGGGCTATCAAACTGTGCATACCCTTTTATTCAGCAATACCAGTAGTAGGTCTGTATCCCCAAAAAAAACAAAGAAAAAGGAAATGGACCTTAGATACAAAAATATTTATAGCAATTTTTTTTATAGTGGCAAAGAACTGGAAATTGAGAGGATGCCCATCATTTGGGCAATGGCTGAACAAATTGTGGTATATGATTATGATGGAATACTATTGTGGAATAAGAAGTGATGAACAGGATGGTTTCAGAAAAACCTGGAAATCTTATATGAACTAATGCAAAGTGAAGTGAGCAGAACTAGGGGAATACTATACACAGTAACAACCATATCGTATCATCAACTATAAATGGCTTAGTTATTCTGAACAATACAATGATCCAAGATAATTTTAAAGGACTTATGATGAAAAATGCTATCTACCTCTAGAGAAAAAAACTGATGTAATCTGAATGCAGATTGAAGCATTTTTTTTACTTTATTTTTCTTTTTAAAATTTTTTATAATCTCTTTTTAAATTTATTTATTTTTAGTTTTCAACATTCATTTCCACAAGATTTTGTTACAATTTTTTTCTCCCCATCTTTCCCCTACCCCCCACCACAGAATAGCAAGCCTACTGAATACCCCTTCCCCCAATCTGTTCTCTCTTATATCCTCCCTCCAGTACCCCCTCTAACTTTCTAGTAGGGCAAGATGAATTTCTATACCCTAATACCTGTATATCTTATTTCCCAGTTGCATGTAAAAAAAAAACAAAAACAAATTTTTAAAAATTTCTTCTTAAAACTTTGAGTTCCAGATTTTTTTCCTTCTTCCCTCCTCATCCACCCCCACTGGGACGATAAGCAATTCAATACAGATTGCACATGTGTAGTTATCCACACCATTTCCATAGTAGTAATATTGTGAAAGACTAACTATATTTCCCTCTATCCTATCCCATCCCCCATTTAATCTATTTTCTCCTTTGACCCTATCCCTTTTCAAAAATGTTTGCTTCTAACTACCCTCTCCCCCAATCTGCCCTCTCTTCTATCATCCTCCCTCTTATCCTCTATCCCCCTTTTTTCCTGTAGGGTAAGGTGCCCAATTGAGTGTGTAAATTATTCCCTCCTTAGGCCAAATTGAATGAGAATCAGGTTGTCCCTTTCACCTTCCTGCTCTTCCCCTCCATTGTAACAGTTTTCTCTTGCCTTTTTTATATGAGCTAGTTTACCCTAATCTATCACTCCCTTTCTTCTCCCAATAAATTCCTCTCTCACCTCCTAATTTTATTTTTTAGATATCATCCCTTCATATTAAATTCATCCTGTGCCCTTTGTCTATGTATACATGAACATACAAAGGCCCACGCTCATATATATTTGTATATACATACATCCTCCTATACATACATACATACATATTCCCTTCAACTATCCTCATACTGAGAAAAGTCTCATGAGTTACAGTTATCGTTTTTCCATGTAGGAATATAAATAGTTCAACTTTAATAAGTTTCTTATGATTTCTTTTTCCTGTTTACCATCTAATGCTTCTCTTGCTTCTTGTATTTGAAAGTCAAATTTTCTATTCAGCTCAAGTTTTTTCATCAAGAATGCTTGACAGTCCTCTATTTCATTGAATGACCCTATTTTTTCCTGAGCATTATACTTAGTTTTGTTGGAAAGTGATTCTTGGTTTAGTCCTAGCTGCTTTGACCTGCATGGAAGGAAACAGTAGATAGAAGATATTGAAAATTAGACAGGGGTAAGAATGATGATGAGAACAATCAATTGGAAAAGAGACAGGGGTTAAGATCTTGAATACATATACAAGGGTTGGCCTTGGTGAAGAGAAGTGTCATCTTTTCATCTGAGACTGGAGTGAGAGACAGTGAATTGAAATCAAGGGATTTTGAGATAAAGAAATGGAGAAAAGAGAGATCATGTGGCAGATGGCATTGATTTTGTTGGTAAAGTATGAGTCAAAGTTCCCAGCTGACTGAATGGGGAGAAGAAATTCTGTTGGATGCCAAAGAGAGAAGATTTAGAACAGTCACTGTGCTAGGGTCCAATTAAGATGAGATAACAAATGTTGTAAGAAATTTCCCAACTGACCTGAAAGCAAATCACCCAGCCCAGGTGAATTACATCCCAAGGTTCAAAAGACCTATTAGACTTGATTATGGGGCTACTATATTTTGAAAGATTGTGAAGAATTTTGGGAAAGTTAGCATAGGATCAATGAAGAGCAAAGGTCTTTTATTTTAAGGGAAGAGAGTATAGTCTATAAACTATAAACCAGTAAACTTGATTTTAATTCCTCACAGAATTCTAAAATTATTAATGGATGGTTAGTGAACCTCTAGAAAAAGAAGCAATCACAAAGAGCCAGCTTGACTGCATCAGCAATGGGTCATGATAGGCCTGCATTTTTTGCCAGGATTACAAGACTGATAGATCCGAGAATTCTGTATCATTTACCTAGCAAAGCAATTGAAAAATCACTGTCTCTCATTCTTGTAGAAAAAATGGATAGTTGGGAATTAGATAAGTGGTGTCAAACTCAAATAGAAATGGGGCCACTAAAACATACATAAGGATCTCTGCAGGCTACAGATTGACTTAGAAAACCAAATATTAACATTATCTATGCTTAATTGTATTTTTATTTATTTTGTTACATTTCCCAAATTAAATTTTAATATGAGTCTTGCTACACTCTAGTTTTGCTGCCGCATGTGGCCCACCCTGTGTTTGACATCTCTGGATTAGATAAGTACGTAATTAAGTGTATTTAAACCTTGTTGAATTTCTGTACCCAAAGAATAGTCATTAACGGTTCCATGTCAGCTTGAAAGGGGATCTCCATTGAAGTGCCCCAGGGATTTGTGGTTGTCTCTGTATTACTTAACATTTTTATTGGTGCCTTGGAAAGCAAAAGAGAGGGTGTGCTCAACAAATTTACAGATGATACAAAGCTGAGAGGCTCCGCTAAGATATCAGAGGAGAATCAAACTCCACAAAGATCTTGATAAGTTGGAACATTTGGCTAAGCTAATATGATAAAATTTAATTGACATAAATAAATAATATCTGGCTGAAGAAGATCATCTTCACAAGCATAAAATGGAAGATGTAGCTATCCAGCAATTTATTGAAAGAGATCTTGTGAAAGAATGCAAACTCAGAATGAATTTGATATGGCAGCTGAAAAAGCTTGTATAACATTGGGCTGCCTTTGGGGGGCATAGTTGATAGGAATAAGGAAGTGATAGGATATTTCATATGCATCCAATGCCCTCATTTTACAGAGGAGGCAACTAAGACTAGAGAAAGAAGTGAGTTGGCCAGAGTCACACAATTTAGTAAGTATATGAGGCAGGATTTGAACATTCCACGCCTATTCATTCTCTTTTATTGTCTGTCTATTATACTCTGCCCTGGTAGGATCGTATCTGAAGCATTACATTCAACACTGGGTATCACATTTTAGAAAGCACATTAACAAGCTAGACAGCATCCAGAAGAGAGCACCAAGGATGGTGAAGGACTTTGAGATTATGCCATGGCCAACTGATCTCAATGAACTGGGGTTATTCAGTCAGGAGAAGATTTAAAGAGAATATGATCGCCATCTCAACATATTTTAAGGATTATCACATGGAAGAAGGATTAGATTCGCTCTACTTAACCCCACAAAGTAAAACTAGGAGCTATTGGTAGAAGTTACAAAGGGTTTGCTCCTTTAGGGTTTAGGCTTAAGGTAAATAAATACTTCTTTTATGATTAAAGCAAGTCCAGTGCCCAATGGGGCAGCTAGGTGGCACAGTGGGTAGGGCCTGGAGTCAGAAAGACTCAGCTTCCTGAATTCAAATCCAGCCTCACACAACTTTCTAGCTGTGTTACCCTGGGCAAGTCACTTAAACCTGTTTGCCTCATTTCCTCATCTGTAAAATGAATTGGAGAAGGAAATGGCAAACCGCTCCAGTATCTTTGCCAAGAAAACCCCAAATAGTGTCATGAAGAGTAAGAGATGACTGAAAAAATGACTGACTGAGCCCAATGTGCCATGGCTACATTGAAAGGAATTATGTTTCTCTTCTCTGGAGATCCTCAAAGTACTTCAAGCTTTGGATATACTATAGAAGGAATATTATTTCAGATTTTGGTTGGACTAAATGGTTCCTGAGGTTCCTTCTGAATCTGATTCTCTGTATGGATTTCTTTATCAGGGAGACAGCTCCTCCCCAAAGCCCAAGTTCCTTCTGGGTATTATGTAGCTATGAAGACAATGTAAACCTTCCAGGCCATTAGAATCATACTTACTGGATCACAGCAATAGAGACTAGAGCACAGACTTAGCTACATGGAAGGAAATGAATCTGCAATAAAATTAAGCCATTAATCTTCTTGTGTATTATTGTCCCAGGGTTGCAAGATCAAAGGACTACTCAGTAGTACTCCAGTCTAAACTCCTCATTTTATAGATGATCAAAGTGATGCCCAGAGAGGTTATAACTTGCCTGAGATGACAAACCCAGGTCATCTTGCTATAAATCCAGCATCTTTTCCACTATGTTGTGTGGCCTTCTGTGATGGGCCAAGGAAACAAATCCAGATATCAAAGCTTTAGAGGTCTGTCCATGTGGCCAAATGCCTTTGTAAAAATAAAAGGTTGAAATGTATATAAATTGGAAAACTTTAGAGTTTTAAATTCAAGTCAGGGAAACCTGACAAATAATTGTGCTATTTTAAATATTTTTTCCCTTCTACATATTGAGAAAGCAAGAAATATGATAACATTTATAGATGTGAAATCATGCAAAACATATTTCCATATTAGCCATGTTACAAAAATTTTTTAAAGGAAGAAAAATAAGGGTGACGGCTAGGTGGTGCAGTGAATAGAGCACCAGCCCTGAAGTCAGGAGGACCTGAGTTCAAATCCAACCTCAGACACTTAATACTTACTAGCCATGTGACCTTGGGCAAGTCGCTTAACCCCAACCGCCCTCCAAAAGGCAAAAGAAAGAAAGAAAGAAAGAAACAAACAAACAAACAAAGAAAAAGAAGAGGAAAAAGTATGCTTCATTCTGTACTCAGAGTTCATCAGTTCTGTCTCAAGGTAGATTGTATTTTTCATCATGAGTCCTTTGGAATTATCTTGGTTAGAATAGATAAATCTTTTGCAGTTGATCATCATTACAATACTGCTGTTTCTGCTCAATTCCCTTTGTATCAGTTCATATACGTCTTCTTAGGTTTTCCTGAAGCCAAGTGCTCTTTATTTCTTATCGCACAATTATATTCCATAACACTTATATATCACAACTTGCTCAGCCATTCCTCAATTGGCATTTATTCCATAGATTTCAATTTTGTCAGTTTTAAACAATAGCTTTTTACATTTTTGTAAATTAAAGACTTAACTATGTCTGATTTTGACATTATTCTTTATTTCCTAAAGAAGTCCCAAAAGTCTCTGTGTACCTTTTCTGGAAATAATTTAGTAAGGTAAACCACACAGTTGGTGTGTGCTAATAATATTGGATTAGTCTGACTAATTAAAGAAAGGAAATACTTTATTCATTAACAAAAAACAACAGAAAAAGCCTGAATAATTTGTAGTATTTTGTAGGGATCTTTCCTTTGTACAGTTAGCACAGCTAGTGGCACAGTAGAGTGAACTTGGAGTTAATAAGACCTGATTTAAAATCCTGTCTCAGATACTCATTAGCTGTGTAGTCTTGGGCAGGCCACTTAATTTCTCCTAATTTCAGTTTTTCCCATCTGTGAAATGGGTACAATAATAACACTTACCTCATAGGATTATTGTGAAGATCAATTGATATAATAAACTGTAAACTTGAAAGCAGGGGGGCTAGGTGGCATACTGAATAGAGCACCAGCCCTGGAGTCAGGAGGACCTGAGTTCAAATTTGGCTTCCAACACTTAATACAAAACTAGCTGTGTGACCTTGGGCAAGTCACTTAACCTCAATTGCCCTCCAAAAAGCAAAAAAACAAAACAAAACAAAAAAATTTGAAAGCACTATAGATAGATAGATAGATAGATAGATAGATAGATAGATATAGATATAGATAGATAGATATACACACATATACATGCTATTATTATTATTGTGGAAAGAATATCTGCACTGGGAATCAGGAAAACTGGTTTCTGGTGCTTGTTCTGTGATTAACTTGGTATGTTACCTTGGGCAAATGATTTCCTCAATTTTCTCCTATGTTAAATTCAAGCACCGGACCATATGATCTTTAAAAACCATTGTTGAATCTCTAACTCTATTATACAAAAGTAGTCAAAGGGCAGGGAAGACAGATCATTATTATAGAATGCCGCACCTGAAATCAAAAAGACTTGTGTTCAAATCCAGCTTTAAACACTTAGTAGCTTTGTGATCCTGAACAAGTTACTTAACTTGGTCTGCCTCAGTTTCCTTTACTGTAAAACAGGGATGATGATAATAGCACCTATCTCATAGGATCGCTGTGAAAACCAAATGAAATACACACACACACACACACACACACACACACACACATATGTATATACTTAGCACAGTGCCTAGAGCATAGTAGGTATTTAAGAAATGATTGTTTTCTTCCTTTCTTTGTCAAGAGCTACTAAAAAATTAACAGACATAGCAGGTATACAGAGTATATCAGTGGGAGCTACCAGGGTTATCATAAATTCTCTTTATTTCAATAAAAATTTTATATTTTTAATGACCTTAGCAGAAAATAAAATGAGTTTTTCCATATACAAAGTACAATGAATAAAGAGGATTTTAATGAAATGGCAAGTCTTAGTTTGCATTATTTTTCTGAAATTTTTATTTTATTTTATTCTGAACATAATCAATGCCAAATAAAATGAACTTTTCCACATACAAAGTATAACACAAAAAAAGAATTATCATAGGCTCTGGCAGAATGCCTTGAACATAGTAGTTTCATAATATATCTTTATTTAATTGATATTTATTTAATTTTACATGCCTTAACAAGGCCTTAGTTTTTAGTGTCAGTTCCTCATAAAGTTGTCCCAAAAAGTCCTAACTGATCTCTTCGTTTGTCATGGTAGGTTCTAGAGAGAAATGTAGGCCAAGCAATGACGCAGAAACCTGATTTGAAATACTTATCAGATTTAACTATTATATCTATCTGTATATATGTGTATTATATATATTGTATACACAGCTACATACATATATATGTATGTGTGTGTATACACACACACACACACACACACACACACACACACACACACACACACATGCATTAAGTCTCATACTTACCATAGATAGTTAGGTGGGGAGGTAGAAGTGGCTAATATCCCGAGACTGACTTTAATTGAGGAAAAGAGATGTACCTTCAGCTTGAAGTTCAGTGTTGATCGTTATTAAAATTTCTTGTTCAATTTACTTTAGTAAACATTTGTTAAATGTTTACTGTATATACGGTCAAAGTAGACAGACCTTCTTCAGAGTCAGGAAGTCGCAAATTCATATTAATTGAGTGACTGTGTGCGAAAATTGCTTAACTTCTCAGTTCCCCAGGTATTTCTCTAAGACTGTTAATTTTCAAACAAGTTGCTGATCTGTAACAATGGAGTTTCCACACCCAGGACCCCATTCCTCCCACCCCCCACTGCCAAAAAAAGAAAGAATACGAGCACTATACTGCTTGTAGCAGGAAAAGCAAAAATGAAGAGAAGTTATTTTCATTCTTCTGATATCAAGGGGTTTAAAGTCTTTTCTGACACAATTTATGTTTCAATTCAATTTAATTCCTCTGGCTTAGTCTCTACATTGTTTATGTTTGTTTTATTTCTGGGGTTTTACATAGTTATGAGTGAAGCAATGATTTTGGTCTCTGCAATCTCCAGGAATAGAAGTCTCTGGCTTTGCTTTAGTTCAATATTACTCCGAATTTCCCTCTAAACTATATAGTGGGCAGTGAGATCCATGAAAATGGCTCCGAAATACATCAGAATGCAAAGACATTCAAATAAAAGTATGAACATTCCATCCATTTGACTTTCCTGTTGGGCCCATTACTCTTATCACACCCACACACCCACACACCCACAAATACATTTATGCCACCTTTCAACTCCCCATCCTTCAAGCAATCCCATAGAATCTGCTAGACAGAGGCACCCATTCGTATTCTGATTAGTTTAAAAATTAACATGTCTCCATGGAGATGAGGTTCTGTTAGTGATATAAAGTCTTACTTGAAGAGAATTTCTTTCATCAGCTGAAGCAATTGTTTTGTGTGTCTGTTTATTCATCAAAATTGATTAGTCATTTCATTAAATAAATTTCTTTGTAAACACTCTCATTAGAAACTGACTGACTATACTTCAAAAAGATCTTTTGGTGTTCCAAATAGGAGAATTGGAGTGGGGAAAGAAAGCAATCCCTTATATAAATAAGAAGTATTGTTAGGAAAAGACCATGTTAAACCTGTTTTACTCAGGTTTCTTTGGAAAAGAAAGAAAGAAAGAAAGAAAGAAAGAAAGAAAGAAAGAAAGAAAGAAAGAAAGAAA
>JAQQSV010000826.1:0-46100 GCA_028646515.1 Pseudochirops corinnae
ACAATGGAGGGGAAGAACAGGAAGAGAAGAGAGAATGTGTCAACCTTACTCTCATTGAATTTGGCTTAGGGAAGGAATGACATACACTCTAAACTGGGTATCTTGCCCCATAAAAGAGTAGGGGGGAAGGGCATGAGAAAGGGGCTTGATGGAGGGGAGGGCAGGATGGGGGGGAGGGGTGTTAGAAGCACACACTTCTGTAAAGGGACAGGGACAAAGTATAGAATACAACAAATGGGGGGCAGAGTAGGAAGGAGGGAAATATAGTCAGTCTCTCACAATATGTCCATTGTGGAAATGTTCTGTGTAACTACACATGTACGGCCTGTATTGAATTGCTTGTCTTTCCAGTGGGGGTGGGTGACAAGGGAGGAAGGGCAAGAATCTAGAATTTAAAGTTCTAAAATCAATTGTTAAAAAAATATATATATGTATATATTATTATTATTATTATTTATATGCAACTGGGAAATAAGATACACAGGCACTGGGGCAGGGAGATCCATCTTCCCCTACCAGAAAGTCAGAGGGGTAATGGGGAGGATATAGGAGAGCAGATTAAGGGAGGGGGTATACAATGGCATTGCTATTTTGGGGTGGTGGGTAGGGGAAAAACAGGGAGAAAATTTGTAACTCAAAATCTTGTGGAAATCAATGATGTAAACCAAAAAATAAACAAAAATTAATTAAAAAAAAAAAAAAGAAAATGAATGATGTAAACTAAAACAAAACAAAAGTTAATTAAAAAGAAAGAAATATTTGGGGTGATAGAAACAGCACTGGCCCAGAAGGTAGGAGGAGGTCTGGGTCCTAGTCTGACTAGATGCATGACCTCAAGAATCGATTCTCTTAATTTATCAGTGTCTGACACATAGTACGTACTTTTTAAATAAATGTTTATTGACTGGAAAAAATAAAGAATCTCTTAAAAGTTTTAGCATCAGAAAAGCTCAAGGGCTGAAAAAAAGCTCAGAGACCATCTAACTGAACACCTGTATAGGAACATCCTCTAAAGCAGTTCTGACAAATAGGCAGACGGTCACTGCTGTATCCAATGATGAGGACCTCATCATTTGCACATTTGAGTGCATTTGCACAATGAGGCATTTGCACAATCCACTTTTGTACAGCAATGCCAAGATATTATTCCTTAAATCTAGTTATTCCTAACTCTACCTCACTGCTACTTCCCCTCATTGCTCTTGGACCATCCAGGATCAAGAACAAGTCTAACCTCTCTTCAAATACTTGAAGGCAGCTAGCATGTCCCCCCAAGTATTCTCTTCTGGATGGACACCCTCAGGTTCATTTAGGGAATCTTTAAGGGGCACAGTCTCCAATTCTTTCATTATCCTGGTCACCCTCCAATCTGTCCAACACTCTTCCTAAAATGTGGTGCCAGGACTGAAAATAATAATACAGATATGGTCTGAGCAGGGCCACGTGCCATAACCATCTTCCAGTAGGCAACAGAATAAGGTCAAACAACAGTATAGAGAGAAACTAATTTTAGGTCTAGTAACTTTTAGACACAACTGAAAGATATGGAAGGGCAAAGTAATGTGCCTATATGCTCACCAATTCTCAGCAACTTTCTCCTGATTGTAGCGCCTATGAAACTCTTTCAGCTCTTCCAAAAGTCCAGCAGCTATCATTTCATCCACCCTCTTATCCAGGCGCTGGTCTAGAACTGCAAATGAAATGAATCAACCAATAAAGTTGTATTTACTTGGGACCTTCCTTTATATGACTGTCATTAGGCTTATGCAAAATTAATTACACAAAATTAGAACTACTTAAAGATCAGAAAAAAAAGATTTATATGCCAAGGAAACCAGGTGGCCCAGTAAGTACAGTGTTGGGCCTAGAGTCAGGAAGTCTTGAGATCAAATTTGACCTGTGTGACCCTGGGAAAGTTCACTTAAGTTCTGTCTGTCACAGTTTCCTGATCTGTAAAACGAAAGCACCTACCTCCCAGGGTCGTCATGAAGACAAAATAAAGAGAGTATTTATCAAATGCTTTGCAAGCCTTAGAGTAATATAAAATGCTAGCTGTTGCTATTATTACTTACTTCACATTGCCATGCCAGACAAAAACAGCTAGACAGAGCATAAATGCAAAAAAACGACGTGCTGGCATACAGTTCTGATCATGTCAGTTGAAGAATTTCAAACAGCACATTTCTAATTCACTGGCACTCAAATGTATTAGTCTTCTAAAAATGAAACATTCTTTCTGAAATTTTTAGTCTCAGAAACCATCTGATCCAACTCCCACACTGCATATAAAAGGAAACCAAAACTTCTACTCCTATAGTGCATTACGGTTGACAAAGCCTTTTCCCTAACGATACCTCTGCAAGATAATACACATATCATTAATCCCATTTTACAAATGAAGGAATTGAGGTACGGAAAGGTTCAGTGACTTACCATCATGCAGTAGGAAAGACTCTGTCATTCCAAGTCTAGAGGTCTTTCCAGTATGTCCCCACCTCTTGGAAACCAAAGCCCAGAGGGTCAATAACTCATCCCAGGATACAAAAGAACAAATGCCAGCTGACATTCTTTGGGAACAAGGTCGTAGGACTCAAAGTCCATTCTAATTCTAAACCTACAATCCTCTACTAATGATTTATTCACCTCATCCAAGTTATACTTGTTTTTTTCCTCCTATTCACTCTTTTGCTATTTATTTCATTTCCCATTCTCACCTAGGTAATATTTCAAAGTTTCAGGATTTGTCACCTTGAGGAAGAAAGTAGTGCAAAATAGTTACTGTTTGTATCTGATGATGGCATAAAGTCTTACCGAGAGACTCCATTCTAGCACAGAGGCGACCCTAAGTCCAAACGCACATTCTATCATGCTGGAAAAACTTCTACAGTCTTGGTAAAAGATGACGTCTGCTTTTTCAAGACCAGCCTGCCTAAGTACAGAAAAGTTCTGTACTCTGGACACTGAATGATGACTTCTTTGACCAGAGCAATCCAAGAAACAAAGAAAAACACATGAAAGAAGCTACCAACTTTAGAAAATGAAAGAAGGAATAAGGAATTTATTGAGCACTTAGCATGTGCCAAGGATATAACACAAAGCAAGACCTGACCTCAAGAAGCTTACACTCTAATAGGGGAAGACAACACAAAGAGGCAGAAATGAGGAGAGAGTATTCTAACCATGTGCCTCTATAAAGGGACAGAAATGGAAGGGGGAACAACATGTGCAAGGAACACCAAGCAGGTGAATCTGGCTGGATGACAGACTAAATACATTGTCAAGTGTAAAGAAGCTTAGAAACATAAGCCCGGGATAAGTTGTAGAGAACTTTAATGAGGAAGGAAGGACTTTTTATTTGATCCTGGAGGTAAATAATATAACACAAAAAGGAAATTAAAGTTGTGATAGTCACCAATCCTGGTCACAGATCACAGATACTGAAAGGTATTTCTCTCCTTCTGAGAGTGGGGGTCAAGAGATGCAAAATATTGTATGCACTATTAAGAAATCATTCTGTTAACTGCAATTTGCTTAACTGTTTTTCCTGGTTACCAAAAGGGTTCGAAGTCTACTGTGGGGAGGTAGAGAGGATACAGGAGAGATACAGAGAAATGGCTTTGATATAAAAACAACAGGCATAAATAAAATTTACTGGACAGAGCAAGGGAGAATACATAGCGTCACAGTTCTTAAGTTATCTATAAATGCTAACTTAGGTGTTGGTACTCCAAATGGAAGAGTCATGCCCAGTAACCACAGAGCAGAGACACTACAAGACAAATCCTATCTTACCCATCTTGACACTCTCACTACATGTGAAACAAGACGACAAGATGAAGTTGTTACTAAGCAGAAGGATGGCTCACAGGGTATTTTTTACCTTGGACAGGAAATTAAGGAGCTCTTTCATCATACTTCCAAAGATAGGAAAATCCATCATCCCATAGGACATGGTCATCTTATACTAGACTCCTTGTGAATAAATACCAAATCAGAAGCATACAAATGCGAAGACATGGAATTAAAACAATTCAAATCTGACCTATTTAGGTAATCTACTGACACTTAAAAATGGAAAGAGAATAAACACAGCTATCATCATTTCCCAAGGAATTTTAATTAATGTAAATAGGTCCCCCTGATGAAGATACCAAGAATCTAAACACCAATCTCAACCAGCAAATATATGTTCTCTTAGCTAGGTGGAGAGATATGGAAGCCAAAGACAAAAGCAATACTAGTTCTAAAATCAAAAAAGCGATCGGTGGTACAGATTAGGTACACACACAGACACAGACACAGACACAGACACACAGACAGACAGACAGACAGACACACACACACACACACACACACATACACACACAGAGTCAACGAAACACAGAAGCACAGTATTTGATATACCTAAAGACGCCAAATCCTGGGATATGGATTCACCATCTCACCAAAACTGTTGGGGAAAAGAGAATATAGTCTAACAAATTAGGTTCAGACCACCATCTCATACTACCAGTGGATACAGGACTTAGTTACAAAAGGGTTATCATAAACTAGAAAAGTGGAGAAGGAAACACCTTTCTCAAGTATGGGTAGGTAAAGAGTTCTTGACCAAACAAGGAATAGAGAGGAGCAGAAGACAAATAATTCTAATTACATAAAGCTGAAAAGTTTTTGTACAGTGTGATTTAGAAAGAAAGTGGTAAACTAAGGGGAAAAAAATCTTCGTGGCAAATTTCTCTGTTAAAGGTCTGGTATATGAGATATATAGGGAATTGATACAAATATGAAAATAAAATCTATTAAGCAATAAATAAAGTCAAAGAACACAAGCAAGAAGTTCTCAAAAAAAAGAAAAAAGAGGAAAGCTTGCAACAACTATATTTTTAAAAATCTCCAAAGCAGTAATTGTAAGAAAAATGCAAATCACAACCACTCTGAGGTTCCACCCCATATCAAGAGGCTGAGTAAAGATAACGGAAAAAAAAAAGAAGAAAATGGCGATTGTTGGAGCACGTCTGAGGAGAGGCATAATAAACGTTGTGGAATTAATCCAGATACTCTGGAAAGTAACTTGGAACTATGCCATTCCCCCCATCACTAACATGAGCATATTCTTTGACCTAGCAATACAACAAGCAGGTATACGTCCAAAAAGAAAGAGGAAAAGAACAGCTATGCACAGAAGAATTCATCATAGCACGTTTGCAGGAAAGAACTGGAAAAGTAAAGGAGTGCCATTCAAGTGGGGGACAACTCAACACATTATGAAATATGGATAAAATGGAAGGATTTTATCATAAGAAGGATGTGATCCAGAAAACAAAGGAAGATATGTACAAAACTGATACAGAATGAAATGAGCAATTGCAGGAAAAAGTTTATATAGTAACTACAACACTGCAAAGAAAGACAACTTGAAACTTCTTTGATGAATGTAATGCCCAATCATGACTCCAGAGTTAAAAAAAAAAAAAATATGATTCCCATAAGAGTTTTGGGAGTGGCAATGACCCCCGGTGGTCCTGTGCTCAGCCCAGCCCTCATAGCCATCATCTGTGGAGACCTCCTCAATACCTCCTCAGCACACTCAGGTGCCTCTCCCCTCTAACTGGAAAGCAGAGTAATAAACTCCACCCAGAGGAGGAGGGCTTTTTAGAGGATTCCAGTCCTCTGCCAGTCAACTCTTCATTTCTCCTCAGCTGCTCTGCTTGGTTTTGATTCCACAAACATCACTCCTTCCCACCATCTGAAATCTCATCATCACAGAGACTAGGTGAGTTTTAAAACTCATCAGTTCTTCCTCTGACTAGAGAGAAGAGCAATTTTTCAACTTCCTTTGATATGTTGCCTTCTCTCAGACTGTAAGCTCTTGGAGAACAGCAGCTGTCTTTTAAAAATGTGTATCACCAGAGATTAACGGTGTATTGAGCACATAATATTACTGAGAAGGAAGGGGCCAATCATTTTCATCAACTGTCATCCAACTGTTAGATGCAGGATAGAGAAAAGACAGGAGGCAACATGTGCCAGGAAAGAAAAACCATCACACTGACCACCAAATTCTCCTTTGGCCCTGACAGAGATAACTCTGGACCCTGACTCAAGAGCCTTGGGAAAAGCAGTGCCCCTAAAACCACCAGAAATCACTGTGAAGAGGGGTCTCATCTTCTTCCTCATCACCAGCAGCAACAGGCAGAAAAGCATAAGAGTCCTGGAAGTGGCAGCACCTCCATGACCCTTGATTCTGCTTCCAACTCAGCCATCAGATGGGGAAGCAACTCCTGTGGAGAAGGGGCCAGTCATCCCCACCAACTGCTGCCCAAGGGTAGGCAAACCACCCTCAACAAAGTAAGGTCCCCTAAGGAAGAGACCAGAGGGAGCAGGTGCCAGCAAGTCAAACCACCACCACCACCACCACCACCACTACCACCACCACATCATCTCTCCTCAGACCCTGAAGCAAAGAGCCTTGGGAATAGCAGGGCTTTTGGTCCAGACCCTGAGCCATTATCCTGGAAAGCAAGCCCTAGAAAGATGCAGCCTGGCAGCTGTTCCTACACGTGCTACAGCCACAGTCATTGAAGACTCAAAAGATAAAGTTCTTGCCACCAAAGTCCTTGACAAAGTTCAGTGGCTCAATATCAGAAAGTGAAATTATTTTATCAGTGGAAATGGGTTTAAAGAACCGATATTATCATCTATTTCCTTGCTAGGCCCCTTCCCACTTAACTTGCAGACGTTACCATCTCTATTTTGGGTCTCCTGCCATTAGAATGTGAGCTCCTCGAGGGCAGGAGCTGCCTTTTCTAATTACATCTTCAGCATTTAGCATAGGGCTTTACACAGAGAAAGTGCTTCACAAATGTTTCAATGGGTCCATAGTTGCATTCCTCCATTCCTCCATTCCTGACAGAAAGGTGACAGACCAGAGGTACACAGTAAGTAAGACACATTCTCAAACATGGCAAAACGTGAGAAGTGGATTTGTTTTGCCTGACTATACTTATTTGTACAAGGGAAGGGTTCTGTTTGTTTTGGAGAGGGGTTGGGACAGAAAGGGGACTAATGATAGTGATATCAAACAAAAAAATAAAAGATCTAAAAAACTTCTACCGGTACACTAAAAAAAAAACCAGAATTCTAGAGGGAGGTATAGAAGAGCAAGACAACTTCAAAACAAACACACACTGAGTACGCATGTCTATGAATTTGGGAAGGCATAAACATCATGGTACCTGAATGTAATGAAATACCACTGCACTACAAGAATCGACAAACACGATGAATACAGAAAAGTACAGAAAAATTTAACATGAACTGATACAAAGTGAAGTAAATGGTCAAGACAACAATATTATACAATGACATCAATGTAATGGAAGAACAACCACAACAAAACAATCAAAAATTAATTATCATAGAATTACAAAGAATAAGCTTGACCCCAAGGAAGAGTTAAGAGCCTACCCTCAGTCCTTTAGGTAGGGGGTAGGACACCCTTATGGGTGTGAAATGTTACAAGTGACATCAGATTTTTTTCAATATTTGCTGATTTTTTTTTCTGCTTCTTTCTTCTGTAAAAATTCTGTTATAAGGAATGGTTCTTTGGGACAGAAAGGAGAGAGAAATATAGGAATGATACAAGGGGAACCTTAGGTAAATGTTAAAAACAAACAAAAAAAACCTCATTTTTTAAAAAAAGAAACTGAAGTGCTGAATTTATTGTATGTAATTTAAAAAACCAAGCTGCATATAATAGTTTCTTATGAATCATGACTTCTATATGGGACTATTCCAGTAATTTTTGCTGAGGTTTGTCAAGTTTAGAGTAACCAAATCAAATTAAAATTCTGGGGAGAAAAATGACTACTGCCCAGTCTATGATGTTGTATCTGGATAAAATGTCTATCAAAGTACCTTCAAGATGGACACTGCAGAGCAGGAAAAAAATAGTATGCTACATTATGTGTAGAAAATTGCTCAAGTGCTATTAATGTGATCAAACTTCTCCATGAAAGAAAAGGTCATCTTTTAGTATCAATATTATTCTGGTGATACTGTAGAGTAGAATTCATAGTCTAAAGAATTAAAGGTATTAGTGACGCAAAGACCCCAAAGAGGAATATGGTAGGCACAAGCAAAAATAATACTCCATATTTTTACAGCTCTTTAAAGGTGTGTAAACCTACACGTACCTCACTGATCCTCCCAACAACCTAGTGAGGAAGGTACTACTATAATTCCTATTTTGTGGATACAGAAACTAAGGCTGAGAGAGAAGCAACTTGCTCAGGGTGCATGCATTCTAGCTACAACACCACCCGGCCTCCTCATGAGCAGCACAAGTGAAGAGATGCTCAGGAGAAACAGGGTTGAGGGTACTGGAGAAATGTGCCACTGGAAAACAAATCTGGAGAGAGAGCAAGAGGGGTCACTGCTAGACCTACCCCAGGGCCACCCTGATGTCCATGTCAGGCTACCAGATCTGGAAGAAAGCCCTCAGCACTGAGGGTGGGCCTTCTGAGGAGAAAGGACACAAACAAGGTCAAAGTGGATGGGTTTCAATTTGCATCCCATCAAATCATCAAAGAAGAGGTAAGAAAAATAGCATAACACCTTAGACAGAAGACTGAATATTTGTTGAAATAAAATGTATAGATGACACAAAGCTGAGAGGAATAGTCAATATTCAGGATGACAGCATCAGAATTCAAAAAGACTGATCAGTAGGTATATCACAAAATGAGATTTATAGGTGTTTCTAAATTTAAGGCCCTGCCCTTGGGTTCCAAAAATAAAATTAACAAGTACAGGAGACATGACTAGAGGGCAACTTATATAAAAAAGACTTAAGAGTTAATAACTCCAACTTCGACATCAATCAACATAATTAGGCAGCTGCCCAAAAAGCTGATACCCCCTAACTGCATTAATGGATGAATGTCCAAGAGGAAGTGACAGTACCCACTGTATTCTGCACTGGTCAGACTACAAATGGGGTACTGTGTCCATTAACGGGCCATGATGTAAGAGGGACATTGACCCTTTCCTAGCCTCTTCCTACAAGTACTCTATGACCCAGGGACATAGGCCTCTTTGCTGATCTCTCACATAAAACACCATCTCCCGACTGAAAGCAATTCCACCGGCTGTTGATTGTTGCCTTGAATGCTCTCCCTTCTTGTCTCTGCCTCCTGACTTCCTTCTAGTCCCAGCTAAAATCCCACCCTCTGCAGAGCCCATTCCTGGTCCCCTCTGATGCTAGTGCCTTCCTTTTGAGATTACCTCCAATTTATCCTGTATATATTTTCAAGTCCAGTCAACAAGTATTTATTAAGCCCCTACTATGTGCAAAACATTACTAAGCTTTGGGAATGATGGTCCCTGCTCTGAAGAAGCTGCCAATCTAATAGTGGGAGGAAGCTAAAAGGAGCAAAGAAATGGGGGAGAGAAGAGAGGCAGGTACCCAGAGCAGGGCAGAGTCAAGAGAGTGAACTGGAGAGAAATGAAAAGTAGTGCATCTAGGCCTCTCTTAAATGGGGTTTTGGGAGGAGCCAGCAAAGCGAAGGAGGAGGCTGCAGAGGCACAGGTGATCCAATGTGTGAGATCTAGGATGAAGAGGTTGCTACGGTACTAGAGTACAGCCTAGAGAGGAAAAAACTGTACAGAATTGTTGACCATTGTCTCCCCCATTAGAATCTTAGTTCTTGGAGGGCAGGGTCTGTTTTTGCCTCTCCCTGGAGCCCCAGAGCTAAGTGGAGTGGCAGGCACAGAGCAAGGACTTAATATGAGCCTCCTGACTTAATGTGACAAAACAGAGCACATCTAGAGGATAATAAGGGTGGTGAAAGGCCTAGGAAACATGTTATAAGAAGATTTATTCAGAGAATTATCTTGTTAAAAAAAAAGAATTATCTTGTTGATCATAAATCAAGAGGAAAGGGCAGCTGATGGACAGAGAACCTGGAATCTCCATAATGTATAAGGACATAGAGGCAAAGGCCACACATTATCACAGCAAGTGGGATCACATGGTGGGATCATTAAAATACTGAAACAGTCAAGGAAGAAAATCAAGAAGCATCACCAGACCAAACCCTGAACATAACAGGCATTTTATAAATAACTGTCGAGGGGAAGCCCTCCAATCTAACTCCCCCCCCATACCCCATATCTAGTCAGTCGCTAAATCTTGTCAATTCTGCCTTATCAGCACCTCCCACATCCTTCCTTCTTTGGGGACAGTTAGGTGGGGGGCAGTGGACAGAGAGCTGAGTCTGGGAGATCTGAGTTCATATCCAGCCTCAGATCCCTACTAGCTCTGTTACCCTGGGCAAGTCATCACACTTCTGTCTGCCTGCTTCCTTATCTGTAAAAAGGGGGTAATTTTAGCACCTGCCTCCCAAGTGCTGTTGTAAGGATCCAATGGGATAATATCTGTAAGGCTCTCACCACAGTGCCTGGCACACGACAGATATTTGATAAAAGATTTCCCTTCCTTCTTCTCTACTTACACGGCCACTACTCAAAGTCGGGTCTTACTCCCTCTCACCTCAACTATTCGACAGCTTCTTAGCTCCTGGGATTTCCAGCCCCAATCTCCCCCTGGCCAATCTCTTGGGCACGTTATTTTTTTAATCTCTCTAAAGTCCAAGTTGGATCATGTCACTCCTCTTGCTCACAAACTTTTAGTGGCTACACAATTCTACTGGGATGAAATAAGAACTCCTCAAGTTTGGCATCTTATCCTGTGGCTCTAGCTTGCCTGTCCAGGTTTAATGCAAATTATTTCTATAAACACCCTCCCTGTTCCAGTCAAACTGAAACCTGCCATTTCATGAAGTCACCCTTGTCTCCCTTCTCTGCTCCTTTTCCCATGCTATTCCCTAGAATGCACCTCCTCTCAAAATCCCTGGCTTCCTTGAACACTCAGCCCCTGTGTAATCAACGGCTTTTGTAAATCTTTTCCGATCCACTAATGGTTAACACTGTCTTCCTTTTCAAATTATCACACACATAATCATCCATTTTTGTATTTTATCTCCTCAACAGAATATAAGCTCCTGGAGGGCAGAACATCTTTCCTTTCTCTTTGTATCTATAGCACTTGGCACAAAGCTTTGCACATATCAGATATTTAATAAATGCTTAATTCTCTTAAGTTGGTATGGAAAAATTTGATTTCTTTATTCTCTTTTGGTGCAGAGGGAAGAACTAGGATCAGTGGTTAAAGATTACAGGAAGCTAAATTCCAGCTCATATAGACAAGTGTGATGTGGTGGATTCAGAAGACCAGGTTTAAATGGTGGGTCTACTACTTACTTAACCTTGGGCAAGTAGCGTCTTTGGATCTCTGTTTATCTGTAAAAAGGAGAGGGCCGAACCAGATGACTTCTAGCTCTAAATACTAAAAACACTTTCCTGATAATCAGAACTGTCAAAAAGTGTTATGGGCTACCTTATGAGGTTCTAGACAACTCTTCACTGGAGCTGGTCAAGAATAACCTAGAGGGAAATTTGTGATTTGGGGATGGCTTTGCCAAGATGACTTTCCAAAGTCCCTTCCACCTCTGAGATTCTATGATTCTCTGATTCATACCTGGCAGTCATACACATAATTACATGAAGAGCCTGGCATCACAACCTAATGTTGTCATTTTGAGTTTAAGTTTATAATAGGGATTATAAAGTTTATTTTAAAATGTTCGCCATTAAAGAGACACTTCTTTCTTTCAAACAAGCACACGACTGGCATCAATCTGAGAACAGCTTTTTCTAATCCATTCTATAACTTTCTTCCTCTCATATGGCAGCTATATTTTCAGGTGAGATAAATTTGTGAGGTTTTTTTTTTTCTGATGTGATCTGTATGTACAGTCTCTCAATCTGCACTTTGTCCTTTATCTTCATCATGTTGTAGCAATTTCCTTATAGGATTTCCTTAAGGTTTTTAATGTATTCCAGGCATCACACGGTATAGGTGAAAGAACACTAGACTTGGTATAAGATGACCTGGGATGCCTAGCCTCTAGCTTTTTTCTGACCAGAGAAGCTAAAGTGGATATGAGACAGCATAGTGTATGTAATGCTGAGATGTCAAACTTGTCTCCCAACAAGGCCTAAACCAGATTAAAATGTAATTAAGAAACATCTAAAGATAAAAATAAAATTCAACAAAGATAATATTAATTTGGGTTTTCTTAAGTCAGTATGCAACCTCACTCATATATCTGAGTTTCATACCACAGGTATAGCAGATGGAGAGGAGATCTGGGAGACAGGAAGACCTGGGTCCAAGTGCAACTTCTGACATACACTGGCTGTGTCACAAATCACTCATCCTCTCAAGGCTCCAGGCAACTCTTTAAGACAATCAGCTGTAGAGAAGGTGCTGAACTGCATTGACAGAGCATTTCCTCACCAATGAGACCATAGGTCTAGTCCCTTTACTTCTCCAGTGAAGTGGTGCCCATAACCTCAAGGGTCCTTTATAGTTCTAAAAATACAGGCCTATAATCTCTTCCCACAGTAGGGTATAACTACAGTATTTGAGTTCCACTGTGCCCTAGCAATTTCAAAGTCTCCTGGTAGGTATTCACAACACAAGAGTCAGCTACATGCTCCATTTTGGCCCTGACCCCTCCAGAGTAACCGGTAATCTAACTAGTTTATAGTCATTTTTCACCCAGACCCTCCTATCCCTCACTTCCTTCATCAGATCTCCCATAGGCCTCATTCCAAGTCTACTCCTCCTCTTTTCATACAAAGTCAGGGTTAGAGGTGATGACCAGCCCTCACTTTCCTCCGACCTGGAAAATGAACTCTCCAGAATGGGGATAGTATTATCTTCTCTTGGTCATATGGAGATCATGTGGTATGGGGAATCTACATTTCTCAGAGCATCACATTTTTAGAAAAATTTTTGGGAATTATTCTCTTACCTGCTTGATCTCCATGTAGCCAGAAGATACAGGGGTTAGGGAACTTCAAGGGGCCCCCAAGGGGGCCCCCACCTTCTTCTGCATGTTGACGACTCAGAAGTTCACTATGTGAGATTCCTGTTTCTTCAAACACTTGCAAACTCCTAAAACACATTTAAAAAAAAGGGCATTCCCTGAAAGACCAATAGGAAACAGATGTTTAGTCTGTGTTAACAGGCTCAACCAGGAGGGAAGCTGTTAGCAAACTGGTAAATTCATTCTCACAACATAATCATGACTAAACATCTTGGTGGTATGAAAACTCAAAGCTACTCCAAATCTGCCTACCAGAAAAAATCTCTAAATAAAAACAGAAAAAGGGTCAGAGATAAGGTTAACCTTTTAAAGTTGGTATTTTTTTTTCCTCTCCGGCTCCTTTCATTTATAGATAGGCACAACTACTTATAAATCTCCTAAGTACCCTATTTCCATATTCCTCCTTTTCTATAATATCTCTTCAGACTCCTGCCCCACCAAATCTTCTTAATGCAGAAATCTAATTATGTTACCTATTACTCAAAAAGCTTCAATGGCTCCTTGCTGCCTGGAGTATAAATTCATAATAAGTAGACATTTCCCGCCCCCGACCACCTTTTCAGTCCTCTTATACCTTAGTCCTCCCAATACACTCTTCCATCCAGGGACACTTGCCTCCCAGATGTTGCATGAACAAGACCCTCCATGTCTCAACTCCATGCATTTCTCTGGCTGTCCTCCATGCCTCGGACATTCTTCCTCCTCCTCTCCAACTAGTGATATCCATGACTTCCTTTAAGTCCCAACTAAAATACCATTTTCTAAAGGAAGCCTTCCTTAATTCCAGGGCCTTCCCTCTGTCATTTCCTATTTATCCTGCTTTGCACACACATGCATGCACACACACACATGCACACGTTTATATATTTGTCTGCACGTTGTCTCTCCCACTAGATTGTAAGCTCCTTGAACACAGGGGCTGTCTTGCTTCTTTTTGTATTACCATTTGCTTAGTATGCCCAGCACATAGTAGGCATTTTATAACTGTTCATCCACTGATTACTCAAAAAGCTCCAGTGATTTGGTATTACCCCTATGCTATTTGGCATATTCACAACTTGGCTCTAACGTACATTTTTAGGCTTAGAATACTTTCATACATAGTTCCCAGCACATAGCAGGTGATTAATCGATGTTTTCCCATTCATTCTCTCAGTCAAATCGAGCTGGCCTTTTGTTGTCCTTCACATCTCCTCTTTGCTCCTCACTCCTCAGATGCTGCCAGCCTGTGTTGGCAGCCTTTGTTACCATGAATCCAGCAGGCCCATCCTCCTGGTGAGGAACTGCTTGTGGGACCTTCATTTTGTGGAAGTTCCCAGGGGAGCCAGGCTTCGCTCCTCTCCTGGTTCTGCCCTAAAATTCCAGACTTAACCCCCGCTTTCACAAGGCTCCTTCTCCCCAATCCCTTTCATCTCCATTTTACTGTTGTCTTCCAGCATTGGAATGGAAGCCCCTTGAGGGCAAGGCCTATCTTTCCTCTTCTATTTTTATTCCCAGAGCTCAGCACAGTGTCCAGCACAGGGTGAGTGCCTCTTAACTTGACTAACTGACTGGCTTTTATACACTGTTCCTGATGCTCACTGACTGTTTAAAGGTTTACAGAGCTCTTAACACAGAACACTTTATCTGAGTTCAAATTCGAGATGCTTCTTTGACACTTTCAATCTGACTGATATATGAACTCTCATATTTTTCATCATCTCAAACCTGTCTCCATGTCCTATAAATCCCATCAAAGAGGTCTATTCATCATGCTCAGGGCTTTCCTCTAAATCTCCTCATGTTGTGTTGTTGTGATGCTGCACAGAGACCAATCATTGGCTACCTTTTGCTCTTATTTCCCTGAACCTCAGTTTAGTTCTCTGTAAAATGAGGTGGGACTCAATGACCTTCAAGGTCTCTTCCAGCTTCAAATCTATGATTCTGTGACTGCACAACCAGCCCGGTTCCTTTTCCCATCCCAGATATTATGATCTTCAGGGCAGCTTGGTGGTGGCAGTGGATAGAGTGCCAAGCCTGGAGTCAGGAAGACCTAAGTTCAAATCTGACCTTAGACACTTATCAGCTGTATGACCCTGGGTGAGTCACTTAACACTGTCTGCCTCAGTTTCCTCATCTGCAAAATGGAGGAAATGGCAAGTCACTCCAATATCTCTGCCAAGAAAACCCAAAATGGGGTCATGAAAAATTGAGCACAACAAAAACAACAATTATAATTTTCATTTTTATAGATGTTGAAACCACGTTCAGAGAGCTAAATAGGTTGGTCATTCTTACAGAGTTAACAATCAGAAAACAAGATCAGAGTTCAGGTTTTTCTGACTACAAGTCCACTGCCCTCTCCCCAACATGCCATACTGTTGTCCCTTGTCACACACAAACACAAATTCCTTTGCTCTCCATGATCTGTTTCCATCCAGTCCTTTATCTCTTTGAGAATGACAGCATCTCACAATGAAAAGAGATCTCAGTCCTGAATCATTCCTGACAAGGAGTCATCCATCTTCTGCTTTAAGAACACTAGTGAATGAGAATCATTCCATTAAACCTGCTAAGGCAGCACATGCCACTTTGAGAAAACTTTGTTATGAAATATTTCCTTAAATGAAGTCAAAATGCCTCTATTTATTCTCCCCCTGTTCCCCTTAACTCACTCGACATTTTAGGCAAACTGGACTACTAGGTGTACCCTGATTTTATCTTGTATTCTCCCATCTCTATACACTTGTACAAGCTGTTCCCCACGCCTAGAACACACTATCTCCTCATCACTACTCATTGAAATCCTTCTCCTTCTTTAAAACTTAAAGGCCATCTTTCCTCTG
Organism: Pseudochirops corinnae; assembly: GCA_028646515.1. NCBI lineage: Eukaryota > Metazoa > Chordata > Mammalia > Diprotodontia > Pseudocheiridae > Pseudochirops > Pseudochirops corinnae. Next base: position 15,842 of record JAQQSV010000826.1, read on the forward strand.
ACATGCTGCTTTCCCTGGTCTTCCCTTAATGAAAAGCCATCTCTTCTGCACCTATCACAGCTGTCATACTCATGCGTATGCGTGTAATATTAACCCTCCACTAGATTTTAAGTTCCTTGAGAGCAGGGAGTCTTTAAATATTTTAATTTCCAGTGTATAGTAAGCACTGTTTTTAAATGACATCATAGTTATTTAATACAGCTTTGTTAAAATTACATTCTGGAAAGTTTATTCAAAGTCAAGTCAGGCGTCTCTAGATTACTTTTTCCATAGAACAAAGGTATATTCATATGTCCACAACACTTCAACTTAAATATCAGAATGAATTAAAGGATACATTTGGATAAGGGAGCATACACATATGTTCTTATCCTACCATAATTTCCTCCTTCTGAATACATTAAGGAAGGCAGAATCAGAAAACTCAATTCCTAACAGTCATACTTAGTTACTCAGGTGACCACATTTTTTTCAGCTTGAAATAAAATTTTTCCCTTCACTATCTCTCTCCACTTCCTGAACCTAGATTATTAAAAAGACCCCATTATCTCTTCAAATTAGTGGTAACTGAATGAACTGACAAAGTAATAAAGCAACACATTACTTGCAGAGAAGTCACTATTGTTCAGCTCTCCTTATAGAGCCTTCTACCTTAAAAGTAAATGAAAACAAAACAGAACAACAAAACAAAAAAATTCTGAGCATACTTACTCACTATTTAAAGGACTACATATAAATAAGTGCCTGCTATATTAAGCCAGGCAATTTACTCCACATAAGAAAGGACCTAAGATCCAGGTTTTGGTTCAGAGCTTTATTAAATTAAGCACACAATTCTAACAAGAGTTAGCTATCAGATGAACACCAGCAAACTAGAAGAGGTGGGTGGAGCATCAAAAGCAGCTATTTATGCATATACCAGGTTAAGCAATCCTCTGGCAAAAATCTTTAATGGTTCACTTCAATATGAAAGGAAATACATTTTAGAATTTACCATGCATATGCACTGAAGGAAGAAAGAGATTAATTTTTCATAAAGAAAACTTGCATTCTATACATAACTTTTTTGCTACTGCTACTTTGGAATATTTCATTAGGATAATAACAGTTACTCACCAAACATGCCCCATACTCCCTGGACAGCTCCACATAACCAATACCCCAGGACTTACTGTGCCCCAAATGTGTCTTGCACGTTCCACTTTTCCTAACTGTTCTTTATGCCCAGTGTCATCAGGAGTGTTCTGCCTGCAACATCCTGTCTTCAAGTACTGGATTCCTGGTCACTTTCTAAAGCCAGCTCTAATGTTATCTCTTCCTAAAAGCCTTACCTAAAGCCCTAGCAACAATCTTTTCTTATACAGACCTTACATAACCCATATTATTCTAACTATTATCCATACTCTAAGAGGGAGATCACTATAGTTATCTAAAATTTGTCATATCTTTCCCAGCACCTAACAGTATTATGCCTACAGTACGTGCTTAATTAAACATTTACTGAATTGAATTCCAGCAGTGAAAAATGGTAGGTGGAACTTTAGAAGGGGAAAATCTAAAAATAAGCAGTTTGCATAGTAGCATTATGGATAATCTAAACAATTACCTGATGCACACCAAAACACTAATGATACTAATTATTTTTTGCTCAAAGAGGGAAGGAAGTCTATCAGATACTTTATTTCTATCCCAGCCGAAAGGCAAAGATTCAACAGAAGTAATTACTTTTTAGCTGGTAAACTCACTTACATGGAATAAAAACACAATGCCTGATAAGAACACTAAATGAGGTGACTCTCTAGTAATAATAACACAAAACATTCAATCTTTCCTTTTCCACCATCATGACAATTTAGTGTCACCTCTAACAGAAAAATTAGCCTGGCCAGGCACCAGAATCTCACATGACTCTTGCTCTTCATGACTTCAGTTCATAGCATCCAAGGAAGTTGTGGAACTTGCTAATATGCCTGAGAGCTTGTCTGGTCACCCCAGTACTAGGAAGAAGACCCCTCCAGATCGCACATCCAGCTCATTCACCACTACACACACTGCCTCATTTAATCTCATCCCTTAGGGAGATTCCATAAGTATGGACACAGAAGCTGAGCAGGCAGAAGATTGAAAAAAAAAATTCACCACCCACGCACCCCTCTGATGTGAAAGATGTCAAGTGTGGAACCTGGTACTGCACAAACGACTGAGCAAAACAAATAAAATCCCAATGAAAATACATGAAAACTGTTATTCAAGCAAAGATCAAATAGAAAATGAACCAAGATCACAGAGGCCCCCGGGAATTGTGCTAGAGTGTACCAACAAAGCAGGGTGCAACTGTTTATGGGGGAGTGGTATTGAGACAATAGCCCAGGGCTCCCCAACAGGTCTATCAGGATCAACCAGTCAGTCTTGAAGCAACTCTCTGAACAGCTGCCGTGCTACCTCCCACTGGTCTGTGGGGGTTTCTGGATTAGAGGCAGCTCCTGCCACCCCATCCCCCAAATGTTCTGCACTGTCAGCATCCCTGTACTTCTGTCCCATCCTCCCCCAAATGACTTGTGTTGTCAAAACCCACCAAGCCCATTGCAATCTCTTTTCTTCTCCCTCTCCCCCAACTTCCACACCAGAATTTCTCCTTTGGAAAAGGTCAGGAACTGCTTACAAGTCACAAAAAATTTCCCCAGGAATTTCACATCAATCAGCCTTGGCAAGGTCATCTCACCTAGCTACTTTGCGTTTATCATGTGGGTGCAGTTTGGCGGCCATTTCTGGGTCCACCTGGCTTAGCCGGTAATGCAATTCATTGCCATCCATTTTTTCCAATTCCATTTTCCTGTCGATCACTTTTTCTCCCTTACATATTTTCTCTGAAGAATGGAGAGTTTCCCCCTGGGGTTACCAAAAAATAGTTTTAAAATTAAGATACGCTGCTTTCTGGTAGCTATGACTACCCCCATTGTGCATAGGTTTTAATCTTGACAGCACTATCTACAAACAGCAAAGCTGCTATTACATTATTTAGAAAAGCCTCACATTTGGCAAGTGCCCTATAAAAAAGAAACGGGTGAAACAGTTTAATGGTGTCCACAGCTTCAGATTCTGAGGTCAGCTGCCAAATGATTATTAAGACTTTTTTATTCAGAGATCTAGTAATATCTCTACTTCTCTGCTAAAGAAAATGTTTAGTAGCTTCTTAAATGCCTACAACATATTGTTCAAACTCCCTAGTCTGGCATTCAAGGCCCTCCAGTCTGATGGCATCCTACCTATCCAGTCCCAACTCATACTCCTCCTCCTCCTCCTCCCTGTTTATTATGCTCCAGGCAAATTGGTCTATGTGCTGTCTGCTGACATGCCCCGTTCCCTCTCCACTCCATGTTTTTCTCATGACTGTATCTAATACCTAGAGGTCTCTCCCTCCCTGTCCTATTGGATTCTACTCATCTGTTAAAACCAAACTCAAATGCTGCTTCTTTCAAGAGGTCTTTCTAAAGGCCTAATATGTCATGAGCCCTTGCCTAACTTAGACAGAGTACAGTACTTTTTGGACCTCTCTGAAGCACTTATTACATAGCATTTTGTACAAGTTATTTCTATATATGCCATATTGCCCAATAAACTGTAAGGGCTATGAAGGAAGTCTTATCTAAAGACATCAACTACAACCCAAAGAACCATGCTTCATGTAGTGGGCAATATTTATTGAACTGCACTATAAAAACTATAGTGAACTTGTACTAAGATGCTAATTAACTCTAGGAAAGGCAGTTTGTCCCCCACATGCCTGCCCTTAGGCCAGCCAGGAAAAACAAACTGCACACATGCAGCTGGCATTTCCTTCAGAATATTAAGTGAGAAAATGACAGCTGCTGTTCATAATAAAAAGAGACTTGAAGGATTTGCTGCCTCTTTCTAATCAAAGTCACCATGGGAGAAATTAGAAATCTTTAAACCAGCATACCTTGGTATTGATCAGAACTTTCCAAAGCAAGGATTCAATATAATAATTAGTACCTCCCACAACAATTGGGATCTTCTCTCGAGCAAATATATCTTCAATGTAAAGGTTAAGAAATATAGCACCAAATGTATAATCAGAGAATGTTTAAGTTGAAAGAGTCCTTGGAGACCATTTTGTTCAATTGCCCATTTTTACAGAAGAGGACACTTAGCCAAGAAACAGGCAATGACAAACTTAAAGTCACACCAGTTAGTGGCAGAGCTTGAATTAGAACCCGCATGTCTTGACCTTGTGTCCAAGTCATTTCCATTAAACCAGGGCATCTTGCCATCAGAATCCTATTTCTTCTTGTCTTCTCTGAGAATGACGGCACCAGCAAGAAGCTGTATTCTTCTGGCTGGGAGGCTGAAGGGGAAAAGGTAAGATATAGTTACAGAGACTTTTTTCTACCAGAAGATCACAGTGGAAATTAATCAATCCAGAACAGTTTATACATTTAAGAAAAGGAGTCTGCACTTTAGTAAAACTACTTTGTAAATACCTTACAGTTCCCTGCTATGTAGCCAGGCCTTTGCTGCCTAAACACGTGCAGATGGACAGTTGTTTTCTAGAAAATGGGACAAAAACAGATCTTATTTCCTATAGAACAACACGTATTAGCTACTTGGAATCACAGACTATTAGATGTGGAAGGAATTTTGGAGATCATTTAGTCTAACCTCATTTTAAAGAGGACAAAAGTGAGGGAACAAAGAAGAAATATTATTACTTGCTCCAAGCCATGCATCAAGTCAGGGTTTGGACTGAGGTTTAAATCCAGCTTTTGTGTCTCCTATTTCTATGACCCTTCCACATGACGGAGGCAGGAAGCATGCTGTACTACATGCTCCTAAGCAATCAGTTACTTTTAGGATCCCTCATTCAAAGCCATGTGGTGACAAATGTGTCCTAATTCACAGAAAAAGAACTAGATCTACCTGGGACATTTGAATTCCTGTCTTCACAATGACTATAGAACAGGTCATGTGCACTATGGAGTGCCTTACACCCAAAGGCACTAGACAAAGAAGTCTTTCTACACCCATATAAAGGATTATTTATAAATGTCTTCCCAGGAATCCCTGGATAGTAAAGCCTAGAAGGGCAGGGGTAGCAATTCTTTTTTCTTTTGGAGGACCACAGAGGGAAATAAGCAACCTAAAACCACACAAATGTTAAAAAGAAACCAAGACCCCACTCAAATAAAAAGTTGTTTGCTTGTTCTAAAAGAAACTTTCCACCCATAGCTTTTAAATTTCATTTATAGGAAAGATAAAACTCTAGCAGACCACCTTGCTGCCCAATGCTCAGTAGACTGGTCAGTAACTAAATTACTCTCCCTGTGTTCACTTATGCTGCGAACATATAAATATCACCTGTAATAACAAAAATAAATAATATTTCATCCTTTTGAATTCTCATTATTACCACTCCAGTTAGAAATAGATCTTTCTACACTAAAAGTTATCTGCTTAATAGTATCTTAGATTTGTAAAGCACTTTACAATTAAGTTAATAAATCACTTTCACAGATATGAACTCATCTGATCTTTGAAACAACCAAGGATGGGTACCATCATTCCTATTTTATGGCCCAAAGAAAGATGACAGGATTACAGGGTGGGAAAGACTTACGGATGATTTACTTCAACCCCCTCATTTTACAGATGAGGAAAGGAGGGGCAAGAGACAGAAAACAACACTGGAAGGTGTTGATATTTCTGCTCATTTCAGTAAGATAACCTTACTCCAGAAATAACTTTATTTCAGCAAGAAACTTGGAAAAAAGTATTCAATTTATTGTGTTATATGTTTTTCCCAAACAATTCAAAACGTTTTGTTTTGTCTGGGTGCTGAGGGTAAAAAAGGGGTTAGCTGGATCCTGGTAAGGATGGTATGGATTAAAAACAATTTAGTAACCATATGCTACAATCCCAAAATATAGCAAAAACTTTCTACTTTACTTCTGAGAAACATTTGATGAATAGAAAAGTACTGGTGTTTTTAATCATAGTTAAAAATCAAACTGTTTTATTACTGTGAATTTCAATTATCTAGGACCAGGGATTCTTAACTTTTTATGTCAGAGACCCTTCTGCTCATCCAAAATACATACTGATTTTTAACTAATGCACAAAAATTAGGTCTGAACACTTCAGGTAGAATCTTCAACCAGCTAAAAAACACATATTTAAGACAAGCTAGTGTTCAATATTCCTATGCAAACACTTCATTATTGTATTTGTCTGAGAATTTCTGTACCACATTAGTTAAAAAAAAAAAATCAACTTAAAAAAACTTAGTAAAAACAATCTTCATGAATAAAATGGACTATTTATGATTCACTATTCTTCAACTGCTCTTCTCAAAGCTTTGAGGTTACTGTCGGTGTCTGCATCAGAGAATGATCAAATCTTGCTATTTGGTCACAGAAATTAGAACTAGAAGGGTCTTTGGAATCTTCTACTCCAAGACCATACAGAGTTAAAGCATGACTCCAAAGAACTAAAAGACATTTTTTCTGCGCCTCTGGTTACTGTTCCCCCCCTCACCCTTCCCCATCCTCCAAAACCAGCGGCATGCTTTCTTGAAGGATATGAGGGCAGTCGCTTTGTTCCTGAAGTCCACCACAGTGTAATTCATGACAAGGGGATCCACAAAGCTGATCATATGGTGTTGGCAGAGTCTCTGTTCTTGGGGGGAGACCTTGTTGGTGATGATATTTAGACCCTCATACACCTACAGGACAGAAAATTAAAATCAGAAAATCAAACTGCCTCCTTCACATAACCAAATAATAGAGATCAAATACCAGTGAGGTGGGGGACAGTGGGAAGAGAAGAGGTTGGGGCATACTGGGCCTCTCCTGGGCCAATTATATCGACCCTAGGACCAGAGATTCTTAACTGTTTCTATGTCAGAGAACTTTTTGGCAATTTCGTGAAGTCGATGGACCCTTTCTCAAAATGTTTTTAAAGGCACAAAATATGAGGAAGTCAATGATACTGAAATAGTTATCAAAATATTTACAAAGCAACTTTACAGTCTTCTGGGTTAAGAAACCCTGCTCTAGACAGACTAGAAGTAGACATAATAAGGGCTTTTCTATCAAAGTAAAACTATTACCTCTAATGACATAAGCAGAATTAAGTATACAGTTTGAGTCTAAAAAAAGGTTCTCAAAGATTGAGTGTTTAAAAGTACCTCAATGGATTCTTTGTTTTGTTTATTCAGTTTATCATAAGATAAACGTAAGGTAAAATTCTGCATTACTAATAGCTCTCTTTCAAAATGTGTTGACATTTCAATTGTTTGTGAATGGTACTCAAAATTTAGATAAGTCAATTTTCAGACAGGTCTGCTTTTCTGATCAATTACTCACTTTGCCTATATTATCACCTATATATCATCAAGTCTACTAATCTGATTCTGGGATCCCAAATAATTATAGTTCATAATTCTACAACCCCTTAAAATTTATTGCTCTCACTCAAAATTACCAAAAATTTCTCAACTGCTCAATCTGATGGTCTCTCAGCCCTTCTTCCTGCTTGACATCTCTGAAGCATTAGGACAAAGACAGGATGGAGAGACAGGGAGGGAAGAGGAGGGAATAAGCATTTATATAGCACCTATAATGTACTATGATAAATGTTTTACAAATATCATCTCATTTGAGACTCACAGCTAAGAAAGTAGGTGCTATTTATTATCATCATCATCATCATCACCTTTATTTTACAGATGAAGAAACTGAAGCAAATAAAAGTTAAGTGACTTGCCCATGGTCACACAGTTAAATGTGTGAAGCTGTCTTTGAACTCGGGTCTTCTTGACTCCAGGTTCCAACTACTGTGGTACCTAGCTGCATTAGACACTGCTGGGCCACTCTTTCCTACATTTTCATGACACTGTTCTTTCCTGGTTCTCCTCTTATCTGTCTGACCACTACTTAGTCTCCTTTTCAAGATTTTTCATTCATGTCCCACAATGGGTGCCCACTCCACCCCCTCTCTTGGACCCTTCTTTCTGTCTTCTCTAAACTGTCTTTTTGTGATTCCTTCTGCTTTAATGGGATAAATAATCACCTTAAGTCAGATGACTCTCAGATCTATATTCTCAGTCTCTCTCCTGAACTACAGTGCCCTTATCACCAGCTCCCTGCTAGGCTTCTCTGAATGGATGTTCTAAAAGTTTCTCAAATGCAACATGTCCAACTAACGTACTTAGCTTTCCCCCAAACCCTTCCCTCATCAAAATGCTCCTATTTCTTTTGAGGGTACCACTATCCTCCCAACTACCTAGATTTGCAACCTTAGAAATCATACTCCACTCTTCACTTTCCATCTTCCCTCTCCCCATATCCCACAGGTTCTCCAGTCTTAGCCATTTACCTCCCCACCATCTTTGGCACCAATCTCTTTCTCTCTATTCACAAAATCACCTCCCTAGTTTGAATCCTCAAACTCTCCCCTGAACTAATGCATCAGCCTCCTCAGATTCCCAGCTTTCAGTTTCTTCTCTAATTCTCCACAGAGCCGACAAAACAATTTTCCTAAAGCACAAAACTAATACTGTCACTCTGCTGCATAAGAACCTTTAGTGGCTCCCTCTGGCCTCTAGAAACACAACTTGCCATTTAAAGGGTATCACAAAATTTGCCTCCATCCTCCATTTCCAGGTTAATTTCATATTCATATTCAACTTAGTTATTACTATAGTATTTCCTAAACTCATCAATCATCCCACTTCCTATCTGTGTGAACTGCTGCCTTTTCACTAGCTGTCCCCTATACCTAAAATGCACTCTCTCCTCACTTCTGGCCCCTTGGAATTCCTAGTTTCCTTCTTCTACGCTCAACTCATGTGTCATCTGCTATGGGAAGACTTTCCTGATCGTCTTAGTGCTCTGTCCTTTTACCTCAAATTATCCATCATATACTTGTATCTGTTCATATATCATATCCCTCCCACTCAGCCCCCTTCCCAGCAACCTCATACAAGAGCCCTGGAGTCAGGGAATGATTTTCATTTTGTATATCACTAGCACCTAGCATAGTACCTTAAACAAAGTAACAATTAATGCTTCTTACACTGGAGCACAAAATGCTTTCTTCACAACCACTCAGCCAGATAAGTGGCATAAGTATCATTATCCTCATTTTTATAGCTGAGGAAACTGAGGCTAACCCATCTGCCCATTGTGGTATAGCCAGGCCTTGAAACCATAGCATTCCACACCAACCAAAAAGGAGTGTTTGATTTCCCTGAACTCTACTCTGAAGGTTACTAAGCAAAAGTCTCACTACCCAAACAGGAACATCTTGTCTGCTGGCTCTTTATCTGTCATTTTGACTAGAGAAAAGTTCAGATCCACCCTGTTCCAAACACAGGGTCCCAGGTAAAGACATGCCTGAAAATATTTGTTTGAAAAAGAAGATCAATCCTTCAAGATATATAGTTACCTGAGTAAACACAAACAACAAGCATTCCTGCAAATACTAAAAGTTTTCCTTACTCTACATTTTCCCTTGCTTATACATTATCTAATCAAGTAACCAAAGAAGAAAAGACTGAAAATATCAGTGAGATCACCCTAGTGACAATGGGACATCAATCAAGGACTTAAAATAGTCCTGACCTAAGTGATAGGAGGTAAAGAACCAAAAAACATGAATAACAACCAGTACGTGCAAGGAATTTACTAATGGGGAATAGCCTAATGGGAAAGACAACAAGTCCACATAAAGTAAATAGAGATTAAATACAAATAAATACAGGGTTGTTTGGAGAGGGGATACTAGCAGTTGGGGAAATCATCACTAAGGCTAGAAAAAGGCTGAAGCCAGATTATGAAGATTTTAAAAACTAAATGTAAGTTTATATTTTATTCTAGAGGCAATAAGGGGTCACTGGAATTGAATGAGTAGGGGAGTGATATGGTCAGATCTGCAATTACAGAAAATGACTCCAACAGCAATATGTAGAATGGACTAGAAGAGTCCATAGAGGGACTTGAAGCAGAGAACATTGAGTTTGTTAACAGTAACCCAGGTGGGAGTGAGTACAGCCTGAACTAAGGATGTGAGAAAAGGGAGTTGGTTGTGAAAGATGTTATAGAGGTAGAAATGGGCATAATTTGACAAGTGACTGGTTATGTGAGGTGAGAGACTGAAAAGTCAGGGATAACATGGAGATCACAAACCGGGGATACTAGAAAGATTAAGGTGTCCTTTGTAGAAATATGGAAGTTTCAGAAGAGGAGAAGGAGGAAGATGATGAGTTCCATTCTGGACACTCTGAACTTTAGATGTTTCAAAGACATCCAGTTCGAAATGTCTAATAGGCAACTGGTGATACAGGACTGAAGCACTTGGAAAAGTGACTGATGCTGGATAGACAGTGAATGTGTGAGTTGCCTGCATGTTGTTCACCCTTCATTTCAAAGAAGACCAATGATATCACAGGTTGACATCTTGACTTGTACGTGAACTGGATTTAAGCGAGACAGAGCTGCGCACAGTCGTCAGCCTCATGCTCTCTTCCAGAATCACCAAAGTCCAGTGACAGGATGAAAGTCAGGACTACTGGCAATGACCCATAATAAAACAGATGACCTTGGGTGTCTTTGATGTCTGACAAAGCCCTAAGCACTGCACAGCACCTGCTTCATGACCATGAAACAAATTGTTCTCATCTGCCCATTCTGCAGGGGGAAGTCTTCACATGCTTAAGGTAGACACCCCCCTCCAATTCACCAACAGCTTTGAAGCCTGTCAGTTACCCTCAACATGGTTTAGCCCATCTGGTTTTACCAGGGTGTGACCACTGCATATGTACCACAGATCCAAACTTTTGGGACAAGAACTCAATTATTTGACAAAAACTTCTGAGAAAACTGGAAAGCAGTGTGGCAGAAACCAGGTATAGACCAAGCATCACTTTCCTCATCTCATACCATATATCAAGATAAGGTCTAAATGGACACATGATTTAGATAAAATGATACCATCCTTTACGTCACCCACACAGGGATAAGAACTGAACTCCTGAACAGAGTTTGAATGGAGACTGAAGCAATCTACACACGAGCATTCTTTTTCATGTTTGGTTTTCTTTCTTTTTTCCCACTGTTCACTCCATTAGTTACAACCCTTCTGTACAACCAGACTGATGTCCAATATGAAAGTATTTGCAGATCCTATACTTGATTGCATGCCGCCGTGGCAGGGGGGGCAGAGGGAGGGGAGAAAATTTGAAACTCAAAGGACTGTGGAACTGAATCTTGTAAACTAAAAGTAAATCAATAAATCAATTTTAAAAAAAAGAACAGAACTCTTGGGAGCTGATGTGGTTCCCAAGAGTGTCTCAGGAAGAGGAGAGGGTCCATGACAGAACCTAGAGCATTCAGTTTAGCAATGAGGCCCAAGTTCGCCCTATGAAATGAAAGAAGGATTTTAACTACTGGATAATGGGGCAGAGGAGAGCTTGGAGGACATCCATTTCTGGAACCAGCATACTGTAAGCAAGGCAGGGAGATTATATAGAGAGATAAGAGATGCAAGAGTTCACTTTTGCTGGAACAAAAGGGAATAGAATGACATAATGCTGGACAGGTCAGGTGGAGACAGACTATAGACACCCCTAGATGCAGTCAGAAGCTCACACTTTATCTGATAGGCAACAGGTAACCTGAAGGTTTTGAAACAGAGTAGCAACACGATCACAGCAGGGAAATGGTTAAAGGTACTTGGGCAGACTATGGGTAATGGACCATACAGACATGTGAGGCAATCTTACTAGAATATTCCCAAAATCTTGGCAATGTCAAGACAGACTGGAGAAAGATGTGAGGCGGTCTTACTAGAATATTCCAAAAATGTTGGCAAGAAAGGACAAGGGCATGTTCTTGGCTACTACAGTTTTCACTTAGAATTCAATAGTGATACTTCTGAAAACAGCAGAAAAACAACATAATGACTACTGAATTTAATGTAGTAAAAGACCAACCATTTTCAGCAGAAATAAAGTTAGAAAATGGGGAAACAAGAAACAGAATAAGTAATAACACAGACAAAGCTTCAATAAGAGGAAGGGTCAGCTCTGAACCACAAGTTACCTTGTGCCTGGCATTGTTACCCACTGCAATCTCAGCATGGTGAAGCCACAGTGCTCTTTTCCAATTATGTCTACTTTAGCAAAACTCTACAACTGTTAAAAAAAAATGCTGTGGGTGTGAACTATATGACTCTTTGAAAACTTTCAAAGCAAAAAATGCTTGGTTGAAAGACAAAGGCACTCAAGAGAGCTGAGAACCAGGCTCAAGTCTGCTACTTACTAGCCATAGGACCTTGGACATTTTACTTTTCTAAGAGTCTCAAGTTTTCTCATCTGTAACATGAAGGTCCCACTCAGCACTGACATTTTCTGATTTTATTCAGAAGTCAAAAGGAAAAAGTAAACACAATTAGTATTTCATCTTCTTTCTTCCTGTCTGTCCCCTTCTTTCAACAATAACTATTCACAACTTTTTTTTTAATTTAAGAAAAATCTATTTCTCTCCCTCACATTTCTCCCCACTGAAAAAGGAAAAAAGAACAACCCTGTAGCAAATGGGCATAACCAACTAAAAGAAATCCCCTTATTGAGTGTGTCCAGAAATCGTATGTCTCATTTCTGTAGCCCGAGTTTGTCACATCTGTGAGGGTGACTGGGATGTTTCATCAGTCCTCTAGAAGAGGAGGCAGCAAACTAAACCCCTAGGGCAGTTCTCAACCTTCCTAACTCGTTATGTGGGTATATCTGCATGTGGGCAGACCTGCCTGGAGACGGATAGAGGAGTGGTATCTCGGTTCCTAAGACCATCGGAAATAGGTGTTTTCTGATGGTCTAAGGCAACCCCTGTGAAAGGGTCCTTCCACCGCCAAAGGGGTTGCGACCCACAGGTTGAGAGCCACTGTCCTAGGGTCAAATCCACCAAATCCCACCAAAGCCCATTTGTTTACTGTTTGTGAGCTAGGAATATGCCTACTCCTGCTTTAGAACTGTGGTTGGTCACTGCGCTCATCAGAGTTCTTCCATCTTTCAAAAACAGCTTGGTGGCACAATGAATAGAGCAGTGGGCTTAGAATCAGGAAGTGCTGAGTTCAAATCCAACCTCAGACACTTAGTAGCTGCATAACCCTGGACAAATCACTTTAAAAAACCCAAAACTTTATTTCCCTCAGTTTCCTCAACTGTAATTGTAAAGTCTTAGCACAGAACCTGGCACCCAGTAGGTTCAATAGAAATACTCAAACATGCTTAAAGAGGAAACTAAATGTCTGATGCTTCGATTCCTAATCTCATTCAGAAGACTAGAAATCAGATCCTCTATGAATAAAAGGTCAGCTTTTCAGGGATATGACAATAACTACTGGCAACAAAAGAACTTTTTACAAAACCAGCTCATAGATTTAGAGCTGGGAGGGAACTTCGAGGTCATCTAATCCAATAACCTCATTCTATAAAAGGAGAGGTGAAGTTTTTTACTCAGGTTGTATGCAAATCAACTTCGAATTATGATATGGGAGAAACAGTTCCACAGCAGTTTGAACAAGATCTGAAAGTATTTGGTAACTGTCAGCTCAGTGAATCAATGTGGCCGCCCAAACAGCTGATGTGACTTTGTGCTGCTTTAAGAGCAGCACAACTTCCAAGCCCTGAAGAAACCACACGCCTGCCGTCTAGTCTGGTCACACCACATCGAGAGGACTGCAGCTGGGAAGGCCACAGCTCAGCAAGGACAAGGATAAGTTAGAGATCATTCAGGAGGGCAACCCAGATGCTAAGGCACCTTGAATCTCAATCATAACAAGAATCAGCTGAAGTAATGATGCTGGAGAGGTGATTCAGGGGAACATAACAGCTGTTTTTAAGTATATGAAGAGCTGTTATGATGAGGTGAGAATAGGTAATTCTGTTTGGTGTCAGAGGACAGAAACAGGAGCAACAAATATAAGGTGCCAAGAGGAAGATTTAGACTTGATGTCAAAATTCCTAAAAACTATTCTCCATGAGTTCAACTGTCTCTACTACACGTGATATTTTACTTTCCATTAGAAGGGCTGCAACTCTGTATGGCCATTAAGTTAATGACATTTGATGGTAGTTTATCTACACAGCATGCTGCATTAAATATTCAGTAAAAGACAAAAACAACAAAAAAACAAAGATGACTGTCTCAAAGTGGAAGGAGCTCCTTGAGAAGGCAGGGTCCATGTAACCACTATCATGGTATATGCTACACCAGAGACTCCTTTCAGGAACAGCATGGGCAGAATGGAAGCTGAGGTCCCTTTCAACCTGAAATGCTGCAATTTTGTGATTCATTCAAGGTCACAAAATTTTGAAGTAGCAGAACTGGATTTGCAACCCAGGTTTTCTGACTCCAAATGCTGATTATGAGAACAATGTAAAATCTACACCACAGTGAAATGTAAAAACAGAGCAACTATGTAGTTTGTAATTGTAACTCCACACACACACACACACACACAAACACACACACAAAACATGATACATTTAGAGACAGCTGGCATTTATGAAGCCCCTACTATGTTCCAGGTATTGTGCTAAGCGATGGGCATACAGAGGCATAAAAAGTCTCTGCTCTCAAAGAACGCACAGTCTAATGGGGAAGATGGCATGAAAATGATATGTTCAAACAAGATACAGTCTCAATAAAATGGAGATCATCTCAAAGGGAAAGTCCTAAGATTAAGAAAGACCTTTCTGCAATGACTAAGATTTGAAGGAATCCAGGGAAGTCAGGCAGTGGAGATGATGACAGGGTGAGTGTTCCACACATAAGACACAGCCAGTGAAAATGCTTAGTCAGAAAATGGCAGGATTGTGAGAATCAGCAAAGAGGTCGGCATCAGGACGTGGAGGAGAGAAGAGAGGAGACTGGAATGGCAGGAAGGGGTCAGACTATGAAGGGCTTTGAAAGCCATCAAACAGGATTTTATATTTGATCCTCTAAGTAAGAGAGAACCACTGGAGTTTACTGAATAGAGGGCCATATTAGACTTATGTTACAGGAAGAACAATTTGGCAGCTGAGTTGGAGGATGCATGGGAGTGTGGAGAAACTTGTGGCAGGAAGACCAACCTGCAGGCTATTGCAATAGCCCAGGTATAAGGCTAGAAGGGCCTGCAACAGGGTGCTAGTAGCGTCAAAGGAAAGAAAGGCATGTATGCCAGAGGTGTTGGGAAGGTGAAATCGGCAAAAGATCAGATACAAGGAGCTAAGGGATGGTACTTAAGTAGCAAGTCTGGGTGATTGGGAGGATGGTGGTACCCTATATAGTAAAAGGAAAGTTAGGAAGAGGAGAAGGAGGTGATAAGCACAGTCTTGGACATGTTGAGTTTAAGATATCTACAGGCGATATAATTCAAATGTCTAAAAGTTAATCGGAGATGTGACACTGGAGGTCAGAGGAAGAGTTAGGGCTAGACAACTAGACCTGAGAATCCTCCACATAAAAGATGATAACTGAATACATAGGAAGTGATGAGAATATTAAGTGAAATAATACAAAAGGAAAAGAGAAGAGGGCACAGGGCAGAACCCTGTGCCAGGACACCTACGGTTAATGGGCATGACCCAGGCAAAGATCCAGCAAAAGAGATAGAAGGATCAGTCAGATGAGGAGGCAGATAATCAGGAAAGAACAGTGTCACAAAAACCCTAGAGAGAAAAGAGTAAAGAGAAGAAAATGATCAATGTATCAAAGACTGCAGAGAGGTCAAGAAAGATGAGAGTTGAGAAAATGTTGGATTTAGCAATTAGATTACTGGTAACTTTGAAGAAAGCAGTTTCAATTGAAGGTGAGGTCCAAAGTCAAACTGCAAAGAGTTTTTTAAAGGAGTGAAAGGAAAGTATTTCCTGCAGAGGCAGGTATTGCAGACTTCTCAACGAGTTTAGCCACAAAAGAAGAGACATGAGGTATGACAGCTACCAGGGGTGGTCAGATCAAGAGAGGCTTTTTTTTTTAATGGGGAAGATGCAGATATGTTTGCAGGCAGCAGGAAAGTAGCCAGCTAACAGATGAATGAGCAGTTATGAAAGAGGCTTCAATCTTCTGCAGAAAATGGGATAGAATTGGATCAACTGTCCCGGAAGGGTTAGCTTAGCAAGGAGAAAGGGCTCTTCTTTATGTGAAACAGATGAGAGAGGAGATAGTATCAGAAGGCATCTGAGTGATGTGAAAAAGGAAGAGGGGAGAAGAGCGTGCTCTCTGAGAAGGGCCTCAATTTTTTCAAAAAAAAAAAATGTGAGGCAAGACTCTCTCAATTGAGAGGAGGGAGGGGGACACAGACTATGAAGTCTGAGGAGGGATGAAAAGGCCTGAAAATGGTACTGTGGTAAATGGGATTGTGAATCCGAAAGAAAGGTGTAAAAAGATGGCCTTGTAGCAGTGAGGGCTCAGTTGAGGTTATGTAACAAACTTGCAATGGATTCAGTAGTTTCATGATTTTCTTCTTTGTTCAGCAGCCCAGGAACAGGAGGAAAAGCAATAGATTGTGTGAATAATCCAAGGCTGGGGTTTGGAAGAACAAGATCTCTGGTAGGATGAAGCGGTAAGGGACAGGAAAAAAAAAATGAACAGTATAGAGTTGAAATGGTTCATCAGGCACAGAAGAGAAAAGAGTGTAACCAGTGCAGAGGTGAAGGCCTGGGAAAGAAATGAGGGGATAAGGGATTAGAAATCTCAGTGACAATGAGGAAGAGAGTTTCGGAGTTGTAAAACCGAGGAAGAGGTAGAAAGACAACAGATTAAAGGATATCAAATTAGATACAAAATTTTAGACTTGGAAAGGACTGACCTTCAAGTTAATCTAGTTCAATTCTTCCTGTTTTACAGCTATGCAAAAGTAAGTCTGAAGTTAAATGCCTTGTCCATGGCCTGACAGGTAGTCCAAGGAGTACAAGTCACTCAGCCTCTTTATGACAGAATGAGACTCAAGGAAGCAGAGTTGGTCAGCATGGGTTGAATTAAGAAGTTATGGCCAAATCTGTGAAGTTTTATAATCAAATTCTCTGGTTTTCTTCACCTATTCCAAGGAGAAAAAAAAAACCCAAGTATTACACATATATAAATCCTAAGCATTTATGGATGGAATTTTCTGAACTAACCACAGTTATACATAGAGAGCCATTGCCTTGATCCAAAGAACAGAAAAAAAATAAATCTCTGAATATGTAGAAACCAACAAATTGGGTAAATATCAGAACTAGTCCCAGATCTGTATGCTGGCACAATAAACAGCAAAAGCAACTTTGCTATTTTAGTATTTGGTTGAACACTCAGTTCTACCAGAACAAAGAGTTTTCTAAAGCAAGTTATGTCCACCCTACCTTAACAACCTCATTTCACATTACTTTCCCTCTCCATGACTCCCATGTTCTAGAAATGGGTTGGGTAGTGAACTACTGTGATCAAGTCCTTTCCCACCTCCTGCAGTTTCACAGGCCGCCCCTCAAGCACTCTTTGGAAAATATTCCTTTTCATAAAATTTTTCAGAATCACACAACTTCAGAGCTGGAATGGATCTGAGTGGCCACTCCTTTCAGAATACTTCCCTTCTTTTAAGGATTAGATCAAGTGCTATTTTTTCTAAGAAGGCTTCCCTTACAGGTAACCTAGTTTATCACATATGTGAACAAAACTCTTTTCTACAAGATTCTCAACAAGCTATCATCCAACCTCTTACTTGATGATCCCCAATGAAGGTGGAAGATCCATTGCCTCCCAAAGTGGATAAATCTATTTTTGAACAGCTCTTAGAAAGTATATCCCTGCATCCAACCTACATATAACTCTGAAACTTCTCTTCTTTGATCCCCAGTATTCCTCCCTGGAGCCAGAGAAAGTCCAATTCCTCTTCCACATTACAACCCTTCAAATACTTCCCCAAGTCTTCCCTTCTGCAATTTAAATATCACTATTTCATTCAAGTGATTATACATATGGAAGGAAGCATGTCCTTCAGTCTTCCTTTCATCATGGTCATCCTTTACCAGACATACTCCAGCCTATCTGTTGCTTCATAAGCACACAGTACTTCAAAGAGGGCCCAACTAAGGCTACTGCTTTCCTCAGTTAGGACATTCTACCTCTTCTAACATAGCATAGGGGAACATTACCTTTTTGGTCACCAAATCAAAACAATGTATACTCTAAATTCACAGCCCACAAAAACCCTCAGACTTCCCAAAAGGATCTATTTTCCTTGTTACATCTAGTCAGGCCCAAGTTGTATTTATAAACCTAGTCTTTTGGAATTTAATAGAAATTTACATTTTTCCAATTAATTTCTTCTTATTTGATGCAGTTCCTTGTTTGTTCTTGTCTACCAAGATCTTTCTGGATCTGATTCTGTGATCCAATCTATGAGCTATGCTCCTAAGCACCATGTCATTAGGAAGACATATGTAACAACTACCCAACTCAATAACAAATATTTTGAACAGCACAGGGTTATAAAAGACAGAACCTAAGCACATCAATAGAGAGCCCTTCAACAATTCATCAAATCCGTCAACCAATCCATAATCAACCTGACAACCATATTATCATCTAACCCACGAGTGGCAAACTCAAATAGAAAGAGATGATATATGACATGTCATATATTAATTTAGAAATCCACAAATTAACATTATCTTTATTGTATTGCATCTTTATTTATTTTGTTAAATATTTCCCAACTACATTTTAATTGGTTTGGCTGCATTAAGAACTTCTGCAAGCCTCAAGTCAAATATATCTCTGATCTAACCCCTATCTCTTTTATCTCATCCATAAGGACAGCATGAAGCCATCAAATTCTTTCTGGTAATTTAAATACTATGTCTACACAATTCCAGTTACATGATAAATTGGAAAAAGTAATGAGGTTATTCTAGAGCCAAAATGGCAGAGTGAGGTAGGAACTCAACTGAGCTCTCACAAATTTCCCTCTTAACAACCTTGGAATAATGTCTCAAAATCAATTTTGGAGCAGTGAAGCAGTTTTCCAGACCAGAAGAGCTTGGAGGATTCAGCAGGAAAGGTCTGTCTCACTGGGGTGGGAGGACAACGTGGTTCCAAACAAGCCAGCCTGCAGCACAGCCCCATCTACCCAGAACAAGTCAGCAGCAATGCCCCAAGCCCAGGCACAGGAAGTTTGGGATAGTGTCTTCTCCACTCCAGGAGCAGAATCCAACTTTTATAGAAAGTAAAAAGTCACAAAAATGAGCAAAAAAACCAAAACAGAACAAAAAAAAAGGAACCTGAATATATAAAGTTACTATGGTGACAGTAAGGATCAAAGCACAAACTTAGAAGAGGACAACAGTGGCAAAATGGCTACACACAAAGTCTCAAAGAAAAATGTTTAAGAGACAGGGAGTGAGAGAGAGAGAGAGAGAGAGAAAGAGAGAGAGAGAGAAAGAATTCTGAGATGAGCTCAAAAAGGATTTTTAAAATCAAGTAAGAGAGATAGAAGAAAAACCGAGAAAAGAAATAAGAGTAATACAAGAGAATAATGAAAAAAGAGTCAACAGCTTAGTAAAGGAAGCAAAAAAATGGGAAAGACATACAAAAACTCATCACAGTGAACAACTCTTTAAAAAACTGAATTGATAAAATGGAAGAGGCACAAAAATACAATGAAGAAAACAACTCCTCTAAAAAGCAGAGTTGGCAAAAATGGAAAAGGAGAAACAAAAGTTCACTGAAGAAAACAACTGCTTAAAAATTAGAACTGGACAAGTGAAAGCTAATGACTCCATGAGACATCAAGGAACAATAAAATGAAAATCAAAAAAATGAAAAAATAGAAGAAAATGTGAAATTTCTAATTAGCGAAACCACTGACCTGGAAAATAGATTCAGGAGAGATAATTTATGAATTATTAGACTACCTGAAAGTAATGATTAAAAAAAAAGATACTGGACAGCATATTTCAGGAAATTATACAGAAAATGATATTCTATAAACAGAGGATAAAATAGAAAAACGAAAACTCCCAGGAATATTATAACCAAATTATAGAATTCCCAACCCAAGGAGAAAATACTGCCAGCAGCCAGAAAAGGGACAATTCAGATATCCTGGCACCACAATTGGGATTATGCAGGATTTGGTAGGTTCTATATTAAAGGAGCGGAGGGCTCAGAATATGATATTCCAGAATGTGGAGGAGCTGGGATTACAACCAAGAATCACCTATCCAGCAAAACAGTATAATTATTCTGGGAGTAAAATGGATATTTAATGAAACAAGATTTTCAAGCATTCCTAATTAAAAGACCAGAGCAGAACAACAACAACAAAATCTTCATATAAAAATGCAAGACTCAAGAGAAGCATAAAAAGATAAACAGAAAAGAGAAAACTCAGAGACTCAATAAGGTTAAACTGTTTCTATTCTTACACAGGAAGATGATACTTATAACTCTTAACTTTATCATTATTAGGGTAATTAGAAGGAGTATACACAGCATACACCCAGGATGGATACTAGCACAGGTTCTCTGACCTACTTTTCTAAAGGAAAGCAACTCAAAAGAAGTTAACAATCTTAGTTTAATCAAACATATATCATTTGCCTATTCCAGGGGGAAAAGTCAGCACCCTGAACTTCAGAGAAAATACAAACAGAAGTTATAAGCAGACAAAAAATACAGGCAGAGAAAATAATACAATTAAACAGACCAACAGACAAGGATTCTAGCTGTCTCACCATCACATGCCTACAGTTAGTTACTAGAGAGAGAAGCACCAACATTTGAGTTTTTAAAGCCGGGAAGGCTCAACAACTGCCCAGAGTCTCATCTGGCCAAATCATACAACTCTACCCATGAGTGAGGCCCAACACAAAACCTCACCTCAGAAGTATGTATAGCCTTCTCCAGGGTCACAGAATATCACAACCCTCAAGACTCATTGCTTAATTACAAAGTAACAAGAATAAGATATGAGCCTTCCGGAAAAAACAAGCCTCCCCTAAGCAAGCATCTTCTGCGGGGCTCCACTCCCACTCTTCAGCAAACTCCTCCCATCATGGGTTCCATGTGACCACATTCAGCCTATCAGGAGGCAGAGTATATTTCCAAATCAGGGAAGGTCTTCAAATTTCCATTACCATTACATAAGAAGATGATATTTGTAACTCTTAAGAATTTTATCACTATCAGGGCAATTAGACCAGTATATACAGACAGGTATGATTTGACTATGATGACATGATGCCCCAAAAACACAAAATTAAGGGATAAGGATTGTACTGGGAGAAGGGAAAGACAGAATGGGGTAAATTATAAAGGAAGAGGGAGAGAGAAAGACAGAGACAGAGAAGGATAAACAGGAGAAAAATAGGATGGAGAAAAATAAAGTTAGTTATCCTAACTGAAAATGTGAATGGGATGAACTCTACCATAAAACTGAAGCAGATAGTAGAATGGATTAAAAATCAGAAACCTATAATAAGCTGTTTACAAGAAACACATCTGCAGCAGACACACACACATAGAGTATGGTAAAAGGCTAGAGCAGAATATACTATGCTTCAGTTAAAACAAAAAAAAAGGCAGAGGCAACAATTATGATGATATCAGACAAAGCAAAAGCAAAAATAGATCTAATCGAAAGAGCTAAGGAAGGAAAATATACCTTGGTAAAACGTACAGACAATGATATAATATCAATACTAAACAAAAATGCACCAAATGGTATAGCATCTAAATTTTTAAAGAAGTTTAGTGAGTTACAGGAGGAAATAAGAAAACTACACTAGTGGGGAACCTCAACTTTCCCCTCTCAGAACTAGATAAATCTAACCACAACATAAACAAGAAAATTAAAGAGATGGATAGAATTTTATAAAAGTTAGATATGATAAATTTCTGGAGAAAAATGAATATAAAGAAATGTATTTTTCTTCTCAGCAGTACATGGCACCTACACAAAAACTGACTACATATTAGGGCATAAAAACCTCAAAACCAAATGCAGAAAAGCAAAAATATTTAATTCACCCTTTTTAGAGTATAATACAATAAAAATTACACTCAATAAAGGGCAGTGGAAAGACCAATTAAAAATTAATTTGAAACTAGATTATCTAATCCTGAAGAATAAGTGTGTCAAAGAACAAATCATTTAAAAAAATAAACAATTTCATTAAAGAGAATGACAACAATGAAACAATATTCTGAAATTTATGGAATACAGACAAAACAGTACCTAGGGGAAAATTTATACCTCTATTCACTAACATCAATAAAATAGAGAAAGAACAGATCAATAAATTGGGTATGTAATTTTAAAAACTAGGAAAAGAACAAATTTTAAAACTCCAATTGAATACCAAAGCACAAATCCTGAAAAATCAAAGGCAAAATTAATAAAGTTTGGGGCAGCTAGGTGGCACAATGAATAGAGCACTGGCCCTGGAGTCAGGAGGACTTTAAGTTCAAAACTTAAGCACTAGCTGTGCAACCTTGGGCAAATCGCTTAACCCCAATTGCCCTGCCCTCCAAAAAGCCAAAAAAAAAAAAAAAAAAAAAAAAAGATTAATAAAGTTCAAAGTTAAAAGAAAACACCACTGAACTAAAAACTAAGAGCTGGTCTTATAAAGAAAAAAAACAAATCAAAAATGAAAGTGGTGAATTCACCAACAATGAAGAGGAAATTAAAGCAATGATGAGAAACTATTTTGTCCCATTATACATCAATAAATCTGATAATCTCAGCAAAACAGATGAATATGCAAAAATAAAAATTTCCCAGATTAACAGAAGAAACATAATACTTAACCCTATCTTGGAAAAGAAACTGAATAAGCGACCAATGAACTCCCTAAGAAAAAATTCCCAGTGCCAGATACATTCATGAGTGAATTCTATCAAACACTTAAAGAACAATTAATACTAATACTATGTAAACTATTTTGGAAAATGGGCAAAAAAGGAGTCCTACCAAATTCTTTTTATGACACATATATGGGATCATATGATATCAAATTCTTTTCATGACACATATATGGTTTCATATGGTATCACAGAAAGAAAACTAAAGACCAATTTCCCTAATGAATATTGATGCAAAAAGTTTAAATAAAATACTAGAGAGGAGATTACAGCAATGTATCACCAGGATCATACACTTGATCATGTGAGATTTATACCAGGAATGCAGGGCTGGTTTCAATATTAGGAAAACTATTAGCTTAATTGACCATAGCAATAACAAAAACAACAAAAATCATACGATTACTTCAATAGATGCAAAAAAAAAAGCTTTTGACAAAATATAGCACTCACTCCTATTAAAAACACTACTGAGCACAGGAAGTAAATGGAGCTTTCCTTAAAACGATAGCAAGCATTATCTGTAATAAGGATAAGCTAAAGCCTACGCAATAAGATCAGGGATGAAACAAGGAGGACCCTTTTCCACTACTATTCTTCAATATTGTATTAGAAATGCTAGCTATAGCAATAAGAAAAAGAAATTGAAGGAATTAGACTAAGCAATAAGGAAACAAAACTATCACTCTTTGCAAACGATACAATGGTATACTTAGAGAATCAACTCAAAAACCATTTGAAATAATTAACAATTTCAACAAAGTTGCAGGATATAAAATAAAACCACAAACACCCCCCCAACCCCAGCATTTTTATATATTACAGAGTCCAGGAGTAAGAGACAGGGAAATTCCATTTAAAATAACTGCATCCAATAGAAAATACTTGGGAGTCACCTTGAACTATATGAACATGATTACAAAACACATTTCATATAAAATCAGATCTAAACAACTGGGAAATATTAATTCCTCATAGGTAGGCCGAGCCAATATAATAAAAATGACAATTCTACCTAAATCAATCTACTTATTCAGTGCTATACCAATCAAACTACCAAAATATTATTTTATAGAGCTAGAAAAAAATAAAAGCAAAATTTTATCTGTAATGGGGATAAGCTAGAAGCCTTCCCAATAAGATCAGGGGTGAAACAAGGAGTACCATTATCAACCATATTATTCAATATTGTATTAGAAATGTTAGTCTTAGCAATAAGAGAAGAAAAAGAAATTGAAGGAATTAGACCAGGCAATGAGGAAACAAAACTATCACTCTGAAGATGATATGATGGCATACTTAGAGAATCCTAGAGAATCAACTAAAAAACTAGTTGAAATAATTAACAACTTTAGCAAGCTGCAGGATATAAAATAAACCCACGTAAATCATCAGCATTTTCTACATATTACCAACAAAGTTCAGCAGGAAGAGATAGATTCCATTCAAAATACTTATAGACAATATAAAATATTTGGGAATCTACTTGCCAAGACAAAGCCTTGAACTATATGAACACAATTACAAAACATTTTTCACACAAATAAAGCCAGACCTTAAATTGAAAAATACCAATTGCTCATGGGTAGGTGGCTGAGCTAATATAATGAAAATAACAATTCTACCTAAATTAATTTATTTATTCAGTACCATACCAATCAAACTACTAAAAATTATTTTATTGAGCAAGAAAAAATAATTAACAAAATTCATCTAGAAGAACAAAAGGTCAAGAATATCAAAGGAAATTATAAAAAAATGCAAAGAAAAGTGGCCTGGCCATACCAGATGTAAAACTACATTATAAAGCAGCAACCATCAAAACTATGTGGTACTGGCTAAGAAATAGAGTGGTGGATCAGTGGAATAGATTAGTTACATAGGATACAGTAGTTAACGATTATAGTAATCTACTGTTTGATAAACTCAAAGATTCCAGCTTCTGGGATAAGAATTCACTATCTGACAAAAACTGCTAGGAAAACTAGAAAACTGTAGGGTAGAAACTAGGCATCAATGAACATATTATACCATATACCAAGATATGATCAAAATGGTACATGATTTAGACATAATGGGGGATTCCATAAGCAAATTAGGAGAGCAAGGAATAGTTTACCTGTCAGATTTATGGAGAAGGAAACAATTTATGACCATACAAGAGACAGAGCACATTACAAAATATAAAATGGATACTTTTGATTACATTAAATTAAAAAGGTTTGCACAAGGTCAACCAAAGGAAAGTAGAGAGCTCCAAAACATGTTTATAGCCAGTATTTCTGATAAAGACTTAATTTCTCAAATACATAGGGAACTGAGTCAAATCTGTACGAATACAAGCCATTCCCCAATTGACAAATGGTCAAAGGATATGAACAGACATTTTTCAGATGAAGAATTAAAGCTATCTATAGTCATATGAAAAAATGCTCTAAATCACTACAGATTAGAGCAGCAGTTCTCAACCTGTGGGTTATGTTCAATTTGTAACAATGAAAATACATCCTGCATATCAGATAGATTCATAACAGTAGCAAAATTACAGTCATGAAGTAGCAACGAAAATAATTTTATGGTTGGGGGTCACCACAACATAAGGAACTCTATTAAAGGGTCACAGTATTAGGAAGGTTGAGAACCACTGGATTAGAGTAATACAAATTAAAACAACTCTTAAAGTACCACTTCACACCTATCAAATTTGCTGATATGACCAAAAAAAGGAAAATGATAAATGCTGGAGAAGATGTGAGAAAATTGGAACACTAATACATTGTTGGTGGAGTTGTGAACTGATCCAACTATTCTGAAGAGCAATTTGAAACTATGCCCAAAGGCTATAAAACTGTGCATGGGATTCAGCAATATCACTACTGGGTCTATATCCCAAAAAGATCATAAAAAAGGAAAAAGGGCTCACAAGCAAAGATATTTATAGCAGCTCTTTTTGTGGTGGCAAAGAACTAGAAAGAGGTGTCCTAGAAGACACATACCTGCTCCAACTCTGAACTTACTATGGATGTGATGTTAAGCTTGCCTAGAATGAAGATCATTTTAAACTGGGTATAATTAATTTTGGAAGGATATTTGGCCATGTAGCTCCCACAATGCCAACCAAAGGTAAAGAAGAAAACTTCCTTGATCAGTCTTCTGGACCTTTTTAGGAAGCTTACAGACTGGATCTGATTTTCATGTAGAAAATTTGTTTTCCAGACACAGAAGCTTTATCAAAAACTTTGAGCCGCAGTGGCCCAGAACTACCAGAACCAGCTAAAATGAAGATTACTAGAATGACTAGTTAAAGCAAGAGAGGACCAGGTAATAATAATGAAAAAATAATAAAGGCAAAGTAAAGTAAAAGGCAAATTCTTCTGCTCAGAATGCCAATTTTTTGACATGAGTTTCTACTCTGATAAAGTCATTTGAAAATTTGATTTAAGGAAGAGAAAATAACCTGCAAGGAAAACATGGTACATGGACATCCAGTTAAGATGATATAAGAGGTCCTACTGGAACCAAGCTCTGCAAGAAACACCTTAGGAAAGATCTGAAGGGACACTAGAGGGAACAAAAATCAAGGAGATCAAAGACAAACACCAGTAGGCTCCTCCAGGCTGCCCAAGACTGCACAAAATCCAGAAGCCTATAGGCACTGACAGAGGAGTAGTGGTTGTTGGAAGGCATGGAAACTGGAACAAGCTCTAGTAAACAAGGCCTGAAGCCTATAGGAGTTCTGAGTTGGCAACACATCAGGGGTCCCTGAAGCTAGCCCAATTTCCATTAAACAGGACTGGAAGCCTGTGGACACCATAAGAGTAGAAGCTCTGAGGTATCAGAAGCTAGCCTCATGTCAATAAAGGCAACCTGAAACCACAGTGGGATTTCAGCCCTGGCTTGTCAGAAAGGCAGCAGCAGACAGAGACAGTTGTCAAAAGGTCCATGCCCAGGTCATTTTTCTTATTTAATTTATTGTTAGAATGACCTGAATAGTATTTTTAAAAAACTAGGAATAATAATTCACTAGAGATTATTGAATGGGTACGGAAAGGAGTTTACATATTTCTAAGGTAGGTATAACACCTTTAAAAAAAATCAACTGTATACTGAAGCATTAAAACCTTACAAATGCATGTGGGGGGGGGGGGGTGTCCTGGTGTTGGCATTTGCCTGCTCCACTGCACTGGGGCTCAGGATCTCTCCAGGATTTGCTGAGATTGGGCTTGCTGCTAGTTTTCTGGGATGCTTCCTCTCCTGGGTTACATTTCCCTTTTACCCAAATGTTTTGTGAAAAGATGTCAGTCAGCAAACTACTACGGAAGGTAGAGGGAGAAAACACAGTCATAATAAGAATGATTGTGGTTTATTTTTCACTTTTAATAAATGCAAGGCTTGGGATTCCCTTTTGGATAAAACTTGTTCTTCAAAGAAAAAAAGGAATCATGGAATAAAGGGGAACAATCATCATGGTGCCGGGGTAGGTAGATGGCATAGTGAATAGAGCACCAACCCTGGAGTCAGGAGGACCTGAGTTCAAATCTGGCCTCAGACACTTAACACTTACTAGCTGTGTGACTTTGGGCAAGTAACTTAACCCCAACTGCCCTGTCCTGCCCCCTCCAAAAAGCAAAAAAAAAAAAAAATCATAGTAACACTTATTACTTCCCATGCCACCTCCCTCCTGATGGATGTGAAAGATCACTGCACTTAAAAGAGTCAGAAGACCCAGATTTAAATCCCAGCTTTGCCACTCACTTTTGTGACCTTTGGTTAAGACTTTTTAACTCTTTAGCTTCAATTTTTCATCTGCAAAAAATGGACATAAAATAAATGCACTACTTACTTCATATAAGCACCACCAAAATAAATATGCATCATTATTCCTATTCTACCAATGAGGAAACCAAAGCTCAGCTTCCTAGAAGGGGCAGCATTCGATTTAAAGGATGATAAAACATCTCAATGAGGGGAAAGAGGAGGAGGGATATAATTAAAAAAAAATTTTTAATGATGACAAATTGTTTTAACATGTAAATAGGGAAAAAAAATAAAATACATAATCAAAAGAAAAAAAGATGAGCAAAAATTCAACAGAAGATGGGGGGAGGAAGAGAAATATCCCAGACATGGAGATCAAACCTAGTAATAGTAAAAGCCAGAAAGCAGGGAGCTGGTATACGTACAGATAAGAGATGAATATGACATTAGCCCCCCTCATACACAAATCCCAACTTTAGAATGCTTACAAGCCAAAACAAAACAAAAAACAAAAAACCACCAAAAAACCAAACTTTACTTAAAAGGCAAAAGGGAACCACCGCCCAAAGTCACAAGATAGCAATGTCTTTGTCATTATCTATTAAGCTACCAAAGAGCAACCAAAGAGCTTTCATTTGCCTGAAGTCACACAGGAATTAAGCAAAGGCAGGCTTCAAACTCAGATTGTCAAGATTCCAAATCCAGCACTCTATACATGTAATCCACTGCTCCTCCAACATGTATACAGCAAACAAGACTGAACAAAAGAGAGACCTAGAGAAGTGCTTTGGAAAAATTTGAGCAGGGAAAGGAAATTTTCATGGGAAAGCACAAGTAATATTACCCCATTTTATAGATGAAAACACTGAGGCTTTCCAGGAACAATATCTACTATGATAATAAATATCAGATTTGGGGGAGAAGGGGTGAGGAGTAGGGGAGAAAGGAAATCTGGACCTGTGATTTCACATCCGTATACAAAACTCTCCAGTTTGGAAACATTCTCTACCAATGCAGATCTGTGAGTATACTACGACTAATAGCCTTAAAGTGCTGTCCAGACATTGAAAAAGTCAGTAATTTGCTCAGAGCCACACAGTAAGTATGGATCACTGGGAGGACTTGAATACAAGTCCTTCTAAATCCAAGGTCTTTTCCCTAATCCACTATTCATTCACCTCCAGAAAATGCATATTAGAAAAAAGCGCTAGAAATCCTATAAATATGGCAAAACCTTGAGTCACTTACTACTCAGGCCTTATCACTGCTGAGAAACCCTAAGAATGCAGGGAATGTGAGAAAAGTCTTCCATCAGATTAATATTCCTTATTCAACATAAACTCACAATAGAAAGAAACCCTTGAACTGTCTGAGAGGTTTGGGTGGTAGAGCTAGGCCCCTCCTTCCAAGCAGAACTAGAATCTTGAGAGCTCTGTTTATGCAGCACCAGTATGGGTTAGTGCTGAGACACTGGTTTGGAGACCTGGGTTCTAGTACCAGTTCTATCCCTAGCTAGCTATTTTATCTTGGGTACTCATCTACTGAGGGATGAACCAGTGAATGTCTAAGGTCCTTTATTCTATGACTCTATGAACTAGCTCTGAAATGGCTTTTAAACTCCCTGCTACCTCCTCAACCAAGGGAAAAGGTACTACTTATTACCAACAGAATGCTCCTTCCCAATTTTGCCATGAAACATCTGAAATAACAAAAAGAATTTAGAGGAACTGAAAGCCGAGCAAGAGTCTGATAAGTCACAGCCCTCCTTAAAGGCTCTCCTAGGAAAAGACTAAAGAGAGGCCCTCCCCCCCAAAATTAGAAACCTGGAGAAAGAACACTGTGTCAGTACATTGCTGAGAGTAAAACAAAGGGGTCCTTTGAAGACAGTGAAATAAAATGAACAATTAAGTTTCATTCTGTGGCCATCGTCTGTGCCTCAAGTTTGAAACATCTCTGATAATATTTGTGACAGCTTGCCTTTCCCCCTTCCCACCCCCCCCCCAATGTACCAAGTGTGATAACAATAGTGTATAATTACGCTGATATCTGTATATTTATGTTTAAAAATAAACCAGCACAACTCACTGGTAGTGGATAAACAGAATGGCTCTCAGGCTTTTCCACACGGGACCCCCTGGGCTACCCTCCGCACCCCCCCAGAAGAGGATCACAAAAACAAGGAACATGAGAACTGGAAGTAGTCTAAGAATCCATTGAGTGCATGTCCAATGAGATGTTTTGAAGGCAAAATTCACAGGCCTTGGAAACAGGTTAGATTGGGGAATGGGGGCAGGGGGAGAGTTGAAGATAATACCTGCATTGCAAGCCTGCATGACTGGGACGATGATGGTGCCCTGGACAGTAACAGAGAAGTTAGGAAAAGGAGAGAGTTTGGGGAAAAAAGATAATGAGTTCGGTTTGGGACATGCCAAATTTAAGATGTCTATAGGACATACAGTTGAAATGTTGTTATGGGAATCTGAAGATCTTCCCTGCCCCTAGGCCCTTTGCTAAAGTGGCTAAGTGACTCTGAGAACCTTCCCAGGTTTGAAAGTATACTCTGTTCCCTAATAGGCTGAATGTGGTCACATGGAGCCTGT